>JAPKLY010000520.1:2709-74485 GCA_026898435.1 Prunella vulgaris
ATCTTCAAGTGTTCTTGAGTTTTATCAAGAACACCTTCAAATCTTCAAACCTTCAAACAAACCCTAACTTTTTGTTCTTGAAATTTTTTAATTTTTTTCAGATTCGGCACCCTCCTTCTAGCGCCAAATTGTTGATAGAATTTACTAATTGATGTTTGTTTATGTGGCTTTACAACATATCAATCCTATCAAATAATAATCTTTGAATTAATGTTCTTGGGAGGGAGAATAGAGAGTTTAGAGAGAGAAATATTGCAATGGGGATTGTATTGATTGTGTCAGAATCTTTTGAATAGTACAAGAGATGTCTTATTTATAGGTGTGTGAGTGTGAGACGGCACCTTACGAGCCTATTTGGCTTCCGATGTTGACGAAGGTCCGTAACCCCCGTCCTGGTCCCTTACACTGCTTCCTATATCGTGCCTCATCCTACTACAATGTCTTATACTGGATGGGCCTCATTAAAAACCTCGCTGTAAACCACCCTTGTGGATAAACTGGATAGAGGGAAAAAGAGCGCACCATCGGGGTCCTGTTTGGCTAACAGACGAGCTCATGGGCGAGCTCGGAGGTGGATTCCACTGGTTTGGGCGAGCTATGAGGCGAGCTCCAGTGCCTTGCGTGGCTTACGGACGTTATGCGATGATGGATCTCGGCGAGGCTTTCATGGGGATACGGGGCGAGCTCCGGGATGACAGAGGCGAGCTCTTTTGGGCGAGCTACGCGGATAAGCTATCCCCATGTGGGCGAGCTCCGCACTTTTACGGATCTGGGTGAGTCCTGACGACCTGCCAGACCTTGGTGATTATTCATATACTAATTATGTTAGTTCGCCAGTCCAACAGATGTGAAGCCTCTTAAACACTTCGATGAATTTCTTGAATTCCTAATCCATGCTCTTCTTCATGAATCTTTGAGGATAAGGGACTGGAATTGCCGATTTTGGAACACCCCATTCATCAACTTCCGTTTCTTTCTTCTTTTCTCTTTTCTCTTTTGCTTTCATCCACCTAGGCACATACCTGTCCACTAACCCTTCTTCCACGTTCTCTTTCCCCAACCCTTTCTCATTTTTCTCAACTTCCTCCTTTTCATCACTCTTCTCTTTTCTCACAATGTCTTTCCCCATACTTTTCTCTTCCTCATCTTCATTCAACCCCTCAATCTCTTCGTCATCTTGTTCTTCCTTGTCCTCATCAACTTCTTCATAGATATTCATAGAAGGCTCTTTATATTGAGTACCACTTCTCAATCTAATTGCTTGACATTGCTCGCGAGGGTTTACTTCAGTTTTTTATGGAAAGTTTCCCTTTGAATGTTGTTGGCCCAATGTTGAGGCTATTTGTCCTATTTGGAACTCAAAAGATTTGAGTAGGCTCCCATGTTGGGCCACTTGAGCATTGATCAACTTCATGTTCTCATCCATTCTTTTAGTAACATCTTCCATCCTCCAATTGGTTTTAATATGACCCTTCTTCAACTCCTCTATGTTTTTGGCCATCATCATCAACAACTCCTCTTGAATTGCCTTTCCCTCATTGTTAGGAGGTTTGGCTCCGGGATCAAAACCAGGTGGAAATTGTACGGCCCCCTTTGGATTGGAGTATGAGAAGTTCTTGTGCTTATGAAGATTTGGATTGAAAGATGAGCTCCCCTGAGCATTGCCTTGATATTGCACCCCTTGTTGGCCTTGAAAATGGGGTTGGAATGGAGGTGCTTGGTAATTTCTTGACCCTTGAAAATTATTTTGTGGAGGTGCATTCGCATATTGAGGTCTTCCCATATAGTTCACCTCTTCCAAAGAATTCACCGGTGAACTAGCTTGTTGTGCATTCATAGAAATATTACCTCCTCCAAGCTTCTCAATCACAGCCAAAAGAACTTCCTTCAATCCTGTGTTGTTGTCTTCCACTTGTTGAACTCTATGATGTGCTCCTCTTGTGACCATAGTTTGGAATGAATCGGTCGCTATGTTTTCAATAATCTTGTTTACATCTTCGACCGTTCTTGACCAAACTGACCATCCAATGCATGAATTGAGATGTAAACGATCCATATCATTAAGTCCACAGTGGAAGTAGACAAGTTGTTGATAATCTGAGAATCCGTGTAAGGGGCACGCCAATATCAACCCTTGATATCTCTCCCATGCTTCCGACATTGTCTCTCCATTCTTCTGTCGAAAGTGAGAAATCAAATCATGAGCTTGGATCGTCTTAGATGGCGGATATAACTTCATCAAGAACCTCTTGCATAGCTCATCCCACGTGTTGGCCTTCAGATGCAATTGATTCAACCACTGTTTAGCTCTCCCCTTTAATGTGAAATAAAACATCTTAAGCTTCTTTGCATCTTCAAAAACATTGTTATACTTCACTGTATCGCATATCTCAAGAAAATTTCCCAAGTGAAGATGTGGGTCATCTCTTTCGTCACTTCCCTCGAACTGATTCTCTTTAAGCATGTTTAACAATGTTGGGCTTATATCATACTTTTTAGCGTCAACCTCCGGCCTTGCAATGCCATCATAAAAATCCCTTACTTGTGGTTCGAAGTAGTCACATAAAAGTCTCCCTTGAGGTTGAGGCTCTTGAGGTTGAATAGGTTGTGGGTTATTTCTTTGAGGTTGTGGTTGAGGGATATGTTGTTGCTGAGGTGGATAAGGATTTTGAGGAGGAGGTGGGTATTGGTATTGTTGATATGGTGGGTATTGTGGAGGTTGATTTTGAGGGTTAGGATATAGTGGGTAATGATTTTGATAGGGAGGATATTGGTAATTGTAAGGTGGTGGTGGATGTATTATAGGATTCCTCCATGGCCTTCCCCTTGAGAATTCCTAGCTCCATCTCTTTGCTCGTTTACCTCATTCACCGGATCCCCTTCATCCACAACACGTGCTCCTTCTTCGGTGTTAAGACCTTGATCTTCCATATTTTGGTTTTCCCTTCTTCTACGGTTTCTTCCTCGATTTCTTCTTGTCGTGGCTTCAATCTCCAAGTCAATAGGAATTAATTCTTCTTAACCTCGAGACCTTGTTATCATGCACTTACAAGAGAAACACAAGTATCAAACCTTCAAAGAACAAGTTAGACAAAGAACAAAGTAAAAAGAAATAAACAAAAACAACATGCAATGGACTAAATCAACTTGACCACAAGTCACCTCCCTGGCAACGGCGCCAAAAACTTGATGCGTAAATTTGTTCACACAAGATTCACACGGCCTACAAGTGTATAGGTTCGTTGAGTATGCTTGACCAAGTTAAAAATTATCGAACCCTAGGGAGGTGTCTCTAGTCCAAGGATCTAATCTTAAACATCCACATGTTGCAATACGAAATTTAAAAGGTTCCAGGTTTTGGGGTTTTTAGAACTACAACTAAAGTACGGATAATTAAAGCTAAAACTAAACAAGCAAATCAAATAATGCAATTATAGAAACTAACTCTAACTTCCAACGAAGTGCAAGGGAGAGGGGTATGCTTCGGGTAACTTCAATTGAGTTCAATTAGACGACCTATCGCATATATGCAACAATCCAAATTTATCGAACAATCGAACTAGAGGCAAACTCTCTCCTAATTGACTAACTCTCGTTAAATCAACTTAGTGCCTAATTGGGAGTATTCACGATAATCTATCCCCTCTCAGTGAAATAGACATCATAACAATATCATTTAATAAATCATTCAACTCAAATTATCACCCAATCAAATAAGCTCAACTCTCATTTTTTGCTCACTCAATCGAGATACATAAACGAACAAGAATAATCGATCAAAGCTCAAGGAATCCACAAATTAAGAGTTCAACCATTCAATTCATATCAATTAGAGCATATACACAACAAAAATCATCTAATCTCACTCAATCTCCATTACCCAAAGCATAAACAACTTAGTCCATGGTTCTTGAGGAAAGACCCATGACTAAACAAGAAAGATTAAACATAAACATAGCTAAAACTTCAAGAAAAATGCAAGAGAAATGGAAAAATATCACCTCAAACTCCAAATAAGCTAAAATTGGCATAAATCAATCAATCCCACCATGGGTCTTGCTCCAAAAGCTTACAAAAGCATAATCTCAACACAATCTATGATAATCTTCAAGGACCCAAATGAAATTGACAAGAATTAAAGCTAATCTAATTGATTGTTTTGAAGGAAAACTAAGAAAATGTAGAGAGAGAGAGTTATATCCTAAGAGGAGCCTCCAAAAATCTGCCCTAATCTCAGAAAAGAGGCCTTATATATGAGGGTATAAAGTGTAAAAAATGAATTTTGCAAGTTGGTCCTCAAAAACTTTGAAAAATTACGTTTCTGCCTCATTCCCAGGATGGCACGAGCTGGGCATATATTCGCACGACCATGCGAATTTTTCTCCGCCCATGTGAATTACTTCGGAAGTTGTCGCACGGGCCAGCACAAACATCGCACGACCATGCGAATTCATCTCCAGACCATGCGAATTTTCAGCTGGACCATGCGAATTTTCAGCTGGACCGTGTGAATTACTTCGACTTCCATCGCACGGTCCACACATAAATATGGCATGACCATACGAATTGGCACAGTCTCTTCACATTTCCAAATTTTCTTCATGATTTCCAACATTTTAACCTCCAATTCTTCATTTTCTCAACATCTTGGCTTGACTTGAGCTTTTTCCCATCATGAACATTGATCATGATTGCTTGCATTGATCACGTCTCCTCGTTTCTTCTCGATTTCTCCTCTTTTTGTCAACTATTTCCTACATTGCCACATTTTCTCCAAGAATCGATTATGTAGACAAAAGAGGACTATTTCACTCAAAATGACATACAAATCAACTCATTATAAGCATAAATTCAACACATTTTGATGCAAAAATGACACTAATCACTCCTCAACTTCTAAAATTATACATCAATGCCTAAAATTTGAATTATATTAGCAACGTGGATTAATATTGATCTTGTCATGTCTATTTATATAAATAAATATTTTTTTATTAGTGGTGTGTAATAATTTATAAATTATTTAAAACTCTATATACATAGTTAATTTTATTTAAATGATCACATATTTTAGGTCGTATTTTACACTTTTACAAAGAGCAAATTAAACTCTATATACAAAGATTGAGTACCAAAAACAAAATGAATTCTTAAAATAATTTAATTATATTATTCAATTAAAATCATAAATTAATACAAAAAAATATGTCACGAATCCTGGAAATTGTATTGATGCAATTGAATTCGAAGCCACTCCCAGAGCTACCATGGCCGACCATATTCGTCCTCGAACACCCTCACTTCTTTGCATGGTCAAAATATTTGACCCTAATGGATGGAAATCTCTCCGTCACACAGTTGGCCTGATTGTCACCATCGAAAAAGCCACGACGACGTCATTCAAACGCTCTTCTTCGATCGACTTTATAGTTCTAAAAATCATAAATATGACAATGGGAAACTGAAACATTCAATATGAAAAAAATCTAAGAAATCAATTAGTAATAAATCACATACCAATTTGGATTGAATCTAAGGAGGCAAGTGGAGGTACCAACGGTGGTATTGTGGACGGTAGACAAAAAAACTGTTGTCCTAGAAAAAGAGTTTGATGAGAAATAAGCAAAAGCAGAAATAAGAGTGAAAATCATACCAGAAAAATGTAGATATTGTGATGAGTTGCAGCTAGGGGGAATGAAACAAAGTGTGAAAATAGAATAATAAAAATTGAGTTTTATAGACACTAATAAAAGAAATGTATGATACGGATTAGAAGTTAGATGTTGGATGATTGAGATTAAAAAGTAGGATAAGATTGCAAAGAAATTGAGTATTTTGAAATAAAGCGTTTTGGAGAGGTAGGGATGATTCTCAAATAATAGAGACAAGATATACTACCTCCCTCGCATAAAAGTTTGTATAATTTCCTTTTTAGTTTGTCCGACAAAAGCTTACAAATGGAAATTTTCCTTTAAATCTCTATCCTCAAAATCTCAACCTCAGAATCTTCATCCTACACATTCTACTAATTACATTTTTTCTTAAAAATTGTGCCCCCAACAGTATCGCAGACTTTTGGGGGATCAAGGTAGTACTTTTAAAGATCTGTGTTATATAAATGTGGACTAAGGTCAAACTTAATTTATTTAAGGAAAAATTTCATTTTAAACCCACTTTTGATACAATAATTACAAAAATCCATACACAACCACCTTCTTACAATATGCAACACTTTATTGGAAATCAATCCAAAGTTACAATCATTATGGGTGTGTGCATGGTGTTGGGGCCACAACACAAAAAATGTTTCTGCTTTTTTTTTTCCTTTTTTTTTCTGTTTGTTTTTCTTTTTCTTTTCTTTGTTTTTTTTTATCTGTTTTCTTTCTTTTTTTAATTGTAATATTTTGAAAAATAATTTCTACATAATTTTTAAATATTTATTTTATTTGTTCTTTTATTTTTGAATTTGAAATTTTATTTTTTTATATTTATTTTTGTCACTTGACAAATTTTTTTGCATAGAAATACATTATTTTTGCATAGATATAAAAAAATTTATATATGTAGCTAATTATTTTACATATATGTAATTTTTTTGCATATATGTAATTATTTTGATTTTTGCATATATGTAATTTTTTATGCATATATGGAGTTTTTAATTTGCATATTAAATAAATTTATTTGAATATTTACTAAGAATTTTGCATATTAAATAAAAAATTGCATATAAGTCAAAATATAATTTTGCATAGAAAGTTCTTGCATCAGGTTTTACATCACCATAGCCACGCCTCCTTCACCACGTGCTCCCAAAATAAAATTTTAAATAAAAGATACCTTTGCACAAAAAAAATTCTAGTTATACCTTTACACAGTTTACAAGGTATGCTTCTACAAAATTTTTTACTTTCTCAATTTTTTTTGGACTGGATATATCCGCCCTTATTTATAAATGAAATTAAAAAAAAAGCAATAAATCACCAAAATTCTAAAAAAAAAAAAAAAATTATGAACAATTAATCATACAACGAGTATATACAAATTTGAATGAAGAATTTTGAAATTTTTAGCACATGAATTAGGATTTCCTTGCTTCCAGAGATACAACAGGTATGAATGAAGGCCACAAAACGTTGATCTGGGCCATGACCACCATGAAGTAGCCCAAAATAGAGAGATAGATTATTGAGATTTTCAAGCAATGAATCCTAAACCTTGTATATGATGGTTGGATCTCGAACTTTAGGCGGCGGAGGGCAGCTTTAGGGTGGTTTCAAGGATGATGGAAGGGCGACGGTCATGGCGGCGACGCGGTGGGCGTGAGGCAATAACGACGGGCATGAAATACGACGAACACTTTAAATCTTGAATGGTTTGTGTGCGAGGGAGCGACATTGATGGCGGAGTAAGGGCAAACCCGGGATCGTGAATTGCGTAGATGGCAGCGGCCATGGTTGAAATCCAAATGACGCACCTGGTGAAGGAGAGAAAACACGTCTGACTGCTGGCGTATGGAGAAAGGCCTTGACCGCCCGCTGTGGGGAGTGGTGGTTGCACTAGGGGTAAAGAGATATATTTTATTTTTAAAAACCAAATTTGATAATTTAGGGTAAGAAGTGGAATAAGATGAGAGTGAGGTTTGTCCCATGCAAGTGATCAGAAGGGCGGGACCCCCATTTTAGGGGTAAATTGTAACATAAAATTTTTGTCATACCAAAAAACATTAAATGTTTATAATAATTCTTATATGTAATAGACCCATTATTTAATTATCAAATCAATGAGAACATAATTTTGTAAAATCTAGTATAAGAATAAAATATGTACAATAGCCTAAAAAAATATTAAAATAATTAATAAAAATTCAATAAAATATAATAATGTTTAATGATAATCAGAAAGCATAAAGAACGATGAACACAAAGATTTGTTGACTCAATTTGTCTGAAAGACTACGTCTGGGAGTGTTCCAAGCCAGAAGATAATTCCACTATTTCATGTGTGAGATCTCCTTGTATAGATTACAAACTAAGGTTACATCAATATATGATATATAATGAAATGACTAAGCTGTTTCTCTATCAATTACTTTTGACGAAGACACATAAATATAATTTTCTTCAACAAATAAATATTAATTCCTTTCATTAGTATGAAAAATATTTATATTTAAACCTAAAGACAACTATTTTAAAAAAAATTCACAAATAATGTTGAATAATGTAACAAACAATAGAAATATAATAAATATTATTATTAGGGTAAGTTATATAACACACCAAAACTAATGTCTATATTACATAATACATAACTCAAAAATCCATATTATAAAAAACACCAAAAAGTGGGGCCCTCTACTGCACCAAACTTACTCCCGTCAGACTCTCTCTCTCTGATATAACACACAAATACACACTCATTTTTCAAAATTATTCAAAACACACTCTCTAACCTCTATCTACAAATCCGATCGGCCAACCACCAGGTCTACCACAACCACCACAACTCTGGTCATTTCATCGCGCACGACCAACTACCACCACTAATCGAGGGGCCCGACACTTCTTTCAGCACACAGATCGACACCTCTTTTCTCCATTTGCACCGCCACCATCGCTCCGTGAGAAGACGCTTCCTCCATGCACCGCCACTGTATTTCTTTCTCTCTCTATTTTCTGGCGATTGTCACTGCGATTCTCGCCTATAAGAGTGCCATTGATGAGCGCCAATCAACACGGTTTGGCCGAGAGACGCCTCCCTCGCGCCGCTGCCAAGATCTTGAGTAGATGGTGCTCCATCTGTGGGTAGGGCCGCGCGTATTGGAAATATTGAGTAGATTGTGTTCCATATTCTCCGATCTACACCGTCCATAACCTCCATTTGATTTCTGTTCCAACTGTAGGGGGAACATTGAAGCCATGGTTTCTGATCTCCAATCTAGTTTCTGTTCTACGATTTGGTTTTTGATCTCTGATCTGCGATCTGGTTTCTAATCTCTGAGAACTTCAGCCGCCGCCGGTATGCAAGAATTTCGTCGCCAAGACGCTGCTGACATACCTTCTACTTCCATTTTTGTGTCAATTTCTTTGGTTTTGATTTTTTTTTTTTTGGAATTTTTTGTTTGATTCACTTTTTTGTTATTGCAATTGATTTTTTTTGTTGCAGTAATTCACTTTTCTATTATTGTAATTCATTTTTATTCAATTTTTTGTTTGCTGTAAATTCAATTTGTTGTGTAATTCATTTTTTGATTCAATTTATTGTTGTAACATCTTACTATAATTTTTTTTGGAGATTCACATTTGAAATCTCAATATGAGTAGTATTCATAATTTGTGCCTTGTATTCAATTTTTTTACGCATGCAAAAACATATTAGAGGTATTCAAAATTTAAAATTTGAATATATGCATGAAAAAATTAGAAGTATTCAAGAGTAGAACTCTGAATATAATATATGCAGAAATCTGAATATATGTATGAGTTTTTGAGATTAAAAATGAGAATATGTAAAAATGACATATACATAAAAAATTCAAAAAAAAAATAAAAGAGATGTCAAATGCACAATCTTTAAAAAAATTAAAATAAGAAAATTAAATTCAAATATTTAAATTGAATTTTATATATGTGTAGACTATGAAAAAGTCAGCATGGTTTTAAACGATTTTTTCTTGAATAGCCAAAAACCTAACAAAAAAATTCGGCAGCTTTTGGTGCCATATTTCAGTGGGTGGGGCCCATTTTTTGGGGTCTTTTGCAATATTATTTTAATGGTGGGACCCATTAATATGGTGTTTTGAAATATGGAATTTTTTGTGCTGTGTTTCGAAATATGCGCATTAAAAGTGTGAGATTTTGTAATTATTCCTTATTATTATTAGCAAGTAAAATAATATTACTGAACAAAGTCATTTTTCTGAAAGCAATTATGAAAACATAAATTATACCAAAAAGTGAAAATTATAAATACTTACCTTGAATTAAGTTATATTTGTTAAAATATTAAATATTTGCTTTAGTTTTGTGTGCATCAGGTGCACTGTGTAACTTATGTATATTTTTAAAAAGTTATAACAGTTATTACTGAAAAGTCACACATGTTATTATTGAATACACTTTTCAATAATAATATTTGTGACTTTCGGTAGTTTTTTTGTGTAATTTTTTTAAAATGCACTTGAGTTGCACGATCCACATTCACACAAAACTTACTCTAAATATTTAATTAAGAATACAAAAGTTGACAAAGCCATCATGTAATTTTTGTATTTGGAAAAGCTATCATGTAATTTAGATATATTTTTGAACAATATCAATTTATTTTAATTGAGATGTATAAAAGAAAATAATTATACATTAGTCTTGTGTGAGACCGTTTCATGACGTGAGATCAGTCACTTATTAAAAAAAGTTATTACTTTTAAAAAGTGATAATATTTTTGTTAAAAGTGACTATCATTTTTCTTAAAAAATTTATCACTTTTTTTATTAATAAGTAATAATATAAAAAAATATAATTATACTTTGAGTCTGCTAAAAATATAATCACTTTTTATTTAAATTTAATCACTTTTATTATTATTATTATTATATATATATATATAAATCGCAAAATCTGCTAAAAATAGAAGTTGGCTATTTTCTGCCCATTTTTCATGCTATATATAGAATGTAACTACCTTTTGGAATAAAGTTGCTATTATTACTTTTTGGATTTGTTGACATGGCGAACTAATACAATGGACTTCGGCATAATCACCAAGACTTGATAGACCGCGAGAGCTCGCCTAAACCCACGAAGGTCAGGAGCTCGCCCACATGGGAGCAGCTCGCCTAAGGAGTTCGCTTCTACCCCCACGAGGACCTCGCCGAGGTCCGTCATCACAAGGCGCCCAGAAACCGCGCAAGGCATTGCAGCTCGCCCCTTAGCCGGTAGGACTTCGATGGTTGCGCTCTTTTTTCCTCCGTCTGGTTTATCCACAAGGGTGGTTTACGGCGAGGTTTTTAATGAGGTCCATCTAGTCTAAGATAATGTAGTTGGACGAGGCGTGATATAGGGAGCAGTGTGGGGAACTAAGACGAGGGTGCGGAACCTTCGTCAACACCGGGAGCCAAACAGGCTCGTAAAGTGTCGTCTCACACTCGCACACCTATAAATAAGACCTCTCTTGTAACTATTACACAATTCCAACAAAACCATAATACACAAGACTCTCTCTCTCTAAAATTCTCCTCTCTCTCTCTCTACATTATACATCCAAGAACAAATTCCTAGATTTATTGTTTGGTAGAATTAATCCGATATAAAGCCACATAAACAAACACGGTTAATAAATTCTATTAACACCATAATACACAAGACTTTCTCTCTCTAAAATTCTTCTCTCTCTCTCACTACATTATACATCCAAGAACAAATTCTTAGATTTATTGTTTGGTGGAATTAATCCGATATAAAGCCACATAAACAAACACGGTTAATAAATTCTATCAACAGGATTATTTCTTTTCAACTGTTTATATTCACGACAATTTTTCTTCCAATACTACTTTTATTTAGTAATTTAAAGTCCCAAGAAACACTAATTATGCAAATATCTTCAATTTAAAATTTAAACAATTTTTTAGAATATTTTATGGAACATGTTTGCCAAATAGGAGTAATAATTATTTGCTCAACTACCCCTCATTAATTAATCAATAAAATTTAAAAAAAATTGATAATGGGACTTTCAAAAAATTAAATAAAGAATGCACAACACACTTAATATTATTTCTTCACTTTATCATATGAGAGTATAAATCTTCAAATTCTATCTTTACTATTGCATTTTTTTAAGGGAACATTACGAAATAGTTCACAAAAATTAACACTAATTATAAATTAGTTTTGTGTAGAAAAAATTTATATTTATATGCAAATATTGTGAATTAATTTATAAATATAATTCTTTTTTTGAACCAATATTCAAATGCCATTTTTTCTTAATTAGAATATGTTCGATACATCCCCATACACATATATATATATATATATATTATAGTGGGTGAAGTCTATAAAATGATGTAGTTTTATCCATCAAATATTTGTTCTTTTTAGTTGGCTAAAAATAGAAGTTGGTTATTTCCTGCCCATTTTTCATGCTATATATAGAATGTAATTACCTTTTGAAATAAAGTTGTCATTCTCACTTTTTAAATTATTTCTTTTCAACTGTTTATATTCACGAGAATTTTTCTTCCAATGCTACTTTTATTTAGTAATTTAAAGTTCAAAAAAACACTAATTATGCAAATATCTTCAATTTAAAATTTAAACAATATTTTAGAATATTTTATGGAACATGTTTGCCAGTAATAGTTATTTGCTCAACTACCCCTCATTAATTAATCAATAAATTAAAAAAATAGATAATGAACCTTTCAAAAAATTAAATAAAAGAATGCACAACACACTCAATATTATTTCTTCACTTTTTCATATGAGAGTATAAATCTTCAAATTCTATTTTCACTACTGCATTTTTTTAAGGGAACATTACGAAATAGTTTACAAAAATTAACACTAATTACAAATTAGTTTTGTGCAGAAAAAGTTTATACTCATGTACAAATATTGTGAATTAATTTATAAATATAGTTCATTTTTTGAACCAATATTCAAATGCCCTTTTTTCTTAATTAGAATATGCTCGATACATCCCCCTCCCACACACACACACACACACACACACACATATATATATATATATTATAGTGGGCGAAGTCTATAAAGTGATGTAGTTTTATCCATCAAATATTTGTTCTTTTTAGTTTGCACCAATAACTTTAAATGTTAATTTATTTTTTAACTCTATATTTAATATATATATATATATATATATAATTTACACATTTTAATAATAAAATTAATATATTTAATTTTTTTATTTTATATGTTTTTTTAGAGATTTTTACATATTAGTTCTACCTAGTATCACACCTTTTTTAAAATACATATTAGTTCTACAATAAATACAAAATAGTTCAAAATAGGGTCCACACACATAAAGTTGACAGTACTGTACTCACCCCCACTTATCACTCTCTCTCTCTTATATTATTGACTCAATCAATAATTTTGAAAATCATCACTCTCTCTCTCTCTCCTTCGTTCTCAGCCACCACATCAACACCAATTTTTACCGGCGACGGTGACGGACGGTATCACCTTGTGGAGCCGGAGCCACCAAATCAAAAGAGAAAGCGACGGCGAAGGAGATTCAGGCGACCAAAACCCCGATGAAGCCACCAGATCGACGGTGAAGGCGCTGATGAGGTCAACGTCTCTCACGCGTAGATCTAACGGCGATGGTGCACTGCCGACGAATCCACCAGATCCAACGATGATTTTCTGAGTTTAATTTTCTCTAGTTTTGGTGTTTAATTTTCAAATATATGATTTCAAATTTGGGGGTTCTGAGTTTTATTTTCTTGTTTTCAACATCCATCTCACAAACTCCTCAAAGGATAGATCTAAGGGCTCTATTTTCCAATCGTGAAAAAAGCCTTCAACTGAACAGAGTGTGTGTATGTGTATGGTGTTTCTTTTGTGTAGAATATAAAAACATGCTTTTGGGGTCTCTAAGATCTGGTCTCAGGAAGAACTTTTTTATGGCACTAATTTTGGGGTCTCAGGAAGTTTGCAATGATGGTTGTGTGAAAGGGAAAGTGCTTTGTGTGTTCCTAATTAATTTTGTCTGTGGTTTCAAATCTAAGTTTTTTTCCTATTTGAAGTCTGTAAACAAGAAGTAATGTTGGTTGAAAAAAAAGAAGGCATTTTCGTTTGTTAATTTTTAATGTTGGTGAAGAAACAATCTCAATGATTATTATTTTTTAAGTCTTAAAGCATGATATAAAATAAGATGTGATATGTTGAATGTTGGGAAGTAGCATTTGCAGCTTGATATTTTGCTTTTAAGAGGAATGAAGTATGAATGTTTCTTGTGCACGTTTCTACGGATCTTTTATGTGTAGTTTTGGGATTTTGATTTTCTAATGATATATCAAGAAATTTCCTCTATTTTTTCATGATTTAAATTTTCTTAATTTTGTATTTTAGCAGGTCTTTTCTGGCAAACAATAGAAAGGATGTTGAAGACAACAAATTTGAAGATGAAGACTATTAATTTTTCTAAATATGTAAATTTTAAATTTGTAACTTATGCATTTTAATCTATATATGATTTTTTTTGAAAGAAAGTGTGCAACTCTAAATCTGTGCATTTCAAAACTTGTGCATATTCAAATTTTATACAAAATTAACCCATGCATCTAAAAAAAATATGTGCATATTGAGTTGTGCAGCTAAAAAATTTGTGCGTATTGGATTGTGCATCTAAGAAATCTGTGCATCTAAGAAATATGTGCATCTAAATACTTTGTGCATGTTGCGGCTGTGCAAATTCGGGTGGGCCCCACAAACAGTGACAATTGAAACCTGTCAAATCAATGCATCTTGTAGGTTGTGCAGACTACCCTAAACTCTACTTTTGAACCAAAATGCAATTTTTAAAAAGGTTAGAACCAAATTGGAATACTCAATATACAATTGAACCAATATGTAATGGACCCTTTTTTTTAATTGAATTTAAATAATTTTTATTTAGATTATGCAAAGATTTTTTTTTTTAATTTAAAATTACTTTATGAATTTTAGTGTTTATGGTAAATTTAATATATAATAAAAATCATATAACTTTTTAAATAGAAAATAATATTACTTTCCTCACGCAAAAGTTTGCGTATTTTTCTTTTTAGTTTGTCCGACGAAAGTTTGCATGCTCCCAGTATGAAAATATTCCCTTAAATTTTAACTTTCAAATTCTCTACCTCAGAGTCTTCACCCTATACAATCTACTAATTATATATATTTTTTAAAAAAATTATGCCCCTAAAAGCAGTGCAAACTTTTGTAGGACGAATGTAGTACTACTTCTGTTTCCTTGAAAGTTTTTAGGGGGCGCTTGGTATGGAAATCCTTCAATGGTAATGAGAATTGAGATATAATTGTAGTAATTATAGTAGCAAATTAGAATAAATGAGATACATAACGTTGTTTTTCCTCCTAAATAAGGTAATCAATACCCCCATTTGATTACCCCCTCTTCACCTTGTAATCATCCTCCTCAATCAATCCCCAATATCACAACCAACATCTTTCTTTTTTGTCCACTTTTTCCAAAATTGGAGCACAACACTATTGATATAACCACCATAAATACAAACATACATTCAACATATGTAGGGCAAAAAAGAAAAATGGAATTTCATTCCCATTACCATTGAAGAATTTGAAATAAGCGCCCCCTTAATGATCTTTGGGGGCATAAACAAAACAAAAAAGACTAGAATGTGTAGGGAGAAGATTTTAAGGAATATTCAATTTTAGGAGTATACAAACTTTTATGAGATAAATAAAAATATACAAACTATTCAAAGATGGAGGTAATAGTAAAAAAGAATTAATAAATTTTAATTTAAACTTTTATTATAATGTATTTCATTATAATTTCACATTTATAAAGTGTATATTATTCAATTCATGCATCGCACATGAGAATAACTAGTTATTTTTAAAAAAAGTGATAATACTTTTATTAAAAGTGACTATCATTTTTCTTAAAAATATTACTTTTTATTAATAAGTAATAATATAAAAGAAAATAATTCTACTTTGAGTCTTATGTGAGACTGTTTGCCTATTCGGTGTCTACGTGTAAGTGTACACGATCATTATAACGTTGCGGCAAGATTGACCAAGTTTTAATATATATCGAACCCAAAGGAGACGGGGATTTGTAAGGGAAGATTAATGTTCTTAATTCGAAAACACAAAGCAAGTAAATGGGATAAGGTATCTATCGTCTACAAGTGCGTCAATCTAGTAAACTTCCTATCACCTTGATTCACAAAGTGAGCAAATGTGTGAGAGATGTGTTAGTGTACTATCCTATGTTTCATGTGGTGAAGTTTTACTTACTCATGCATGAGGTATTGTACAATCAATGGGCAAGCCACTCAAACATGCAAAGGTCTCCCTAAATGCACATAAAAATCTCTAATTGTCTTTCTAATTCACTAAGGCAATTCTCATTATCTTAGAAATTTTAACAAACACCTAACATGCAATGGCCTATTAACAAGAAGATTTAGGAAAATAGCCCAACTCTCGTATGAGACTAAATCCTAATGGCCCATATAATCAATTAAGCATATTAAGCATTCTTGCAAACCATCAAAGTAGAGAATTGATCATATAACAACTCAATACACTCATAAGATCAACATATACACCCCACTACTCCATAGGAATCATACACCAACACACTAAGAGATTAGCCCATGGCTAATTGTGCAAACAAAATGGAAATTGAATTAACTACAATCATAATTGCGTAGGAATTCTAAAGAGTATACAAAAATTCACCTATTACAATTGGAATTGAAAAGATACAAGTTTACCTCTATAAGCTAGAAATTAATCCAACAATGCAAATTGAAATTCAATCGGTAGGAAAGTAGCTGGAGATATACTAAGTATGCTGGAGAAAACTAATCAACGATCCGTACGGTAGATCAAAAGATATCACAGAAATCGTAATTGGAAATCTAAGAACACCAATTTGGAAACTTCTAATAACTTCTCCTAATCTAGAGAGAGAATATGATGATGTATGTGAATCTAAAATTCTAAGTGTCTCCCTTGGAAATCTGAGATGAAAGTATATATAGTACCCTTGGATTATTGACTAAGATGCCCTTCATTAAAACGTGCAAAAATACGAAAATAGCCCTGAAATTTTGAAATTCCGAAACTGATGTCGATCGTGAACTAGAAGGCTACCGATCATGATCGGCAGCGAGTTCGCGCGCTTTGTCCAACTGCCGAACCGCAACTGCACTCCTGTCGATCACGCGTGAGGTCGCGCGCGCCGTTGTCTGCCGATCCAGAACAAATCTGCGCGATCTGTGTTGACGTGCTGCCGATCCAAGAAGATGTCCTGCCGATCCCACTCCTTAGCTCGGGTCATGCTCGACTCTCCTCATTTTCGTCATATCTTGAGTTCTAGGACTCCGATTGACTCGATTCTTCTTTCATTGTGACCTTCTCTTCAAGCTCTTTGACATGGAACATTAATTTCTTCATTTGGCCAAACTCCAGATTTCCGGACTTTTCTCGATCTTGCTCGTTTCTTCCCCATTTTGCTCGTTTTTATCTATAAACATAACTTTCTAGCCAAAAAGGGTTAATAGCACAATATATACCATATTAGGGTCAAATATGAACATAAGCACACCAAAAGCATATAGAAATGAATACAAAAACATGCAATTATGACCCTAATCACACCCCCAAACTAGATTGTTGCTCGTCCTCAAGCAACGAAGCGATAAGATAGGGGAATAATTGTGTGTATTAAGCGTTAAGCACAAAATCAATGTCATAGAATCATCACTCAATATCTAGCAATCTAAAATACAATATCATCCAAATACTATCGAAATCAAATCAATAAACATATTGTCAAGTCAATGAATCATAATCCTCTCAAGATAAGTGTTTCGCTCAACCCTCAAGTGTTTATGCTTTCTCGTACCTCACACAACATGCAAATACTACCATAAGCTTGGCTCAATTCTCAATTCTCCACCACTTGAAATGACAAATCAATCACACATCATTGAGGACTTTTTAAAGGTTGTAGTGTTGGCTCTTTGGTAGGGAAAGATCATATGGAAAGTAACTAAGTATGATTAGTAAAACATAGAAGGAATCATCATGTAGATCATCTCTTTTTACAAATATCAATCTCATCTTCATGCTTTTTTTCAAAATCACACTTCTAAACATTAATCTTCCCTTTGCAAGATTGTGAACATACTCACAACACTTTGGTCAAACTTGACCAATTTTTCATGAAAAGTCAACCTTTTTCTTTAAAGCTCTTTTAGCACTTGCTTTTGCACATTTTTGCATCAATCCTTGCATAATTGAATATCTTCCCACCTTGGCCACCCATTTCTTCATCATATCACCAATCTTCCTTCCTTCTTTTCACTCTACTAATCATAAGGACAACAGAGTTCCAAAAAGTAAGAAAAATGGCTTAAAGTGTGGTTAGCCAAAGGAAAGGTCAATAGGCACAAAATGGTTAGCAATGGATATTAATATCAAGGTAGGCTCATAGGGAAAAGTAGCTCAATATAAAACCAAAAGATGGCCTCAAATCATATCATGTGAAATCAATGTCTAATGTAGCCTCAAACAAGACTCAAGCCAAGTTCTAGAGTATAATACACATGTGTGGAACTCACATCAAAGAAAATCATCCGTTCAAGATTGAAACGGGCATAATTGGCTTAAAACTCACGGGTATAGGGTGTTCATGACTCATATCATATAACAAATGCCCATATCACCAAAATCTCAAGTATCATGAAATCAAAAGTATCAAAGATCAATAAGAATTAAGCAATAATTTCCACTATACTAATCAAGACTTTCAACTCATACACACAACGATAAACATATCTTATGCATTCACTACTAAAAAATAAGCAACAAAAAGCCAAAAATACAAGCAAAACAAGAGCTCATCAACACACTAAACATCAAAGCCTATGAATATTTCCACAAATAATAGCATTGTCATGAGAATGACAAAACGATCATACCCCCCAAACTTTTTTGGACCATAAGTCTAAAAAGTTTGGCAAAAGAGTGGAGACATGAATCATGCAATGCACAATAAGGCACAAAACACAATCAATCATCAAAAATCCAAAGCAAAATATCAAACATCATCAATACGCAATATCACCCCCCTCCCAAACTTGGCTATGCCAAGTACTTCCAAAGAAATATGATACAATACCTCATTCTTTGGAGCATTACTGTGTTGGGGCATCTCTTGAGCAATAAGTACCTACACAATAAAAAATACCAATTAATCTCTAATCAAACAATAAAATCTAATAACAACAAAAAGGATGGGTTGCCTCCCATCTAGCGCTTAGATTTAACGTCCCCTAGCCGGACGACTCTTAAGCTCAAATCATAGTGGCTCAACATCACATAGCCTCAAATAGTTTGTCACCTCCTTTTGCATGGAATTATGGTAAAGCTTTAAACGGTGCCCATTAGCATAAAAGAGTTCTCCTTTGTCATTCATTAGCTCATACCACCCACTAGCGAAACAATTCGATATGGTGAAGGGTCCACTCCATTTTGACTTCAATTTCCCGGGAAAAAGCTTAAGTCGTGAATTGAACAATAGTACTTGATCAAGCACTTTAAAGGATTTCTCCTTTATTTTGGCATCATGCCATCTCTTTGTTCTCTCCTTGAAAATCTTAGCATTTTCATACGCCTCATCTCTAAACTCATCTAACTCAAGTAGTTGTATAAGCCTTTTCTTCCCACACAGTTTTTCATCGAAGTTCAACTTCTTCGTTGCCCAATAAGCTTTGTGCTCAAGCTCAACGGGCAAATGGCAAGGTTTGCCATATACAAGTTGATAGGGAGAAAGATTCAATGGAGTTTTAAAAGCCGTACGATATGCCCATAATGCATCATCCAACTTGAGTGCCCAATCTTTCCTATTAGAGCTCACGGTCTTCTCTAAGATAAGCTTGATTTGGCGGTTTGACACTTCCGCCAATCCATTAGTTTGGGGGTGATAAGCCGTTGAAATTTTGTGCTTCACATCATACTTTACAGGTAAATTCCCCAACGCCCTATTTACGAAGTGAGTACCCCCATCACTAATTAATGACCTTGGAACACTAAATCGAGAAAAAATATTCTTTCTTAAGAATTCCATCACTACTCTTGCATCATTGAATTTCGTGGGAATTGCTTCCACCCATTTTGACACATAATCTACAGTCAATAAAATGTATAGATAACCATGAGAAGATGGGAAAGGTCCCATAAAATCAATACCCCATACGTCAAAAACCTCTACTTCTTGAAAAATATTCAAGGGCATCTCATCACGTCTTGACAACCCCCAACTCTTTGGCATCTATCGCATCTAGAGATGAACATGTGACAATCCTTAAAGATCGAAGGCCAATAGAAACCACTTTGAAATACCTTTTGGGCAGTCTTGATGAAATGTCCTCCACAAGGCAAGGAATGACAATGAGTAAGTACGCTTTCAATCTCTTCATTCGGAATACATCTCCTAATCATAGAATCTGCACATCTACGATATAAATAAGGATCATCCCAAATGTAGCAACGTACCTCTTTATAAAATCGCTTCCTTGCGTTTGAATTCATTCCATGAGGTATTGCTCCACTTGCTAAGAAATTAGCAAAGTCGGCATACCAAGGAGCCTCATCTTCCATCTTCCAAATTTTCTCTCCTTCAATTCTAAGAATTTGCTCATCGGGGAAGCTTTCGAGTATCTCCTCTTTTTCTTCCAAGGCCTCATCTCCTCTCACCAATCTTGACAAATGATCCGCTATCACATTTTCGCTCCCCTTTTTATCTCGAATCTCTAAGTCAAACTCTTGTAAGAGCAACACCCACCTTATCAACCGAGGTTTCAAATCCTTCTTTGTCATCAAAAACTTGATGGCTGAGTGATCGGGGTAAACAATGGTTTTCTTCCCTACTAAATATGGACGAAACTTCTCCACAGCGTATATAATGGCCAAAAGCTCTCTCTCGGTAGTGGTGTAATTCAATTGCGTCGATGAGAAGATCTTTGAAGCATAATAGATCGCATGAAATCTTTTCTCCCTTAGTTGGCCTAGCACCACCCCCATAGCATAATCACTCGAGTCACACATAAGAACAAAAGGCTCTTTCCAATCGGGGGTAATCAAGATCGGTGCACGTACTCACCAAAGCTTCCTTTAGCATCCTGAAAGATTTCAAGCAAGCATCATCAAATTTAAAAGGAACATCTTTCTCAAGCAAATGAGATAAGGGCTTAGACAATTTAGAAAAATCTTTGATAAATCTATGATAAAATCCAGCATGTCCCAAAAAAGATCTTACTCCCTTCTCATTTATAGGCGGAGGTAGCTTCTCAATAGCTACTACCTTGGCACGATCAACTTGTAGCCCATTAGAGGAGATGTGATGCCCAAGAACAACACCTTCACTTACCATAAAATGGCATTTATCCCAATTGAGTACCAAATTCGCCTCTTCACATCTAATTAGCACCTTCTCAAGATTAGATAAGCACATATCATAAGTATTTTCAAAAATGCTGTAATCATCCATAAACACTTCCATAATTTGCTCAATTAACCCATGGAATATCGACATCATTAACCTTTGGAATGTAGCTGGAGCATTGCACAGCCCAAAGGGCATGCGTCTCCAAGCTTATGTTCCATAGGTGCATGTGAGTTTTCTCTTGGTCTTCCGGTGCAATCATGATTTGATTGTAACCGGAATAACCATCGAGGAAGCAATAGTATCGATAACCACACAATCTATCTAACATTTGGTCCATAAAGGGCAATGGAAAGTGATCCTTACAAGTAGCCTTGTTCAATTCCCTATAATCAACACAAACACGCCAAATCGTGGCAACCCTTGTAGCAATCACTTCATTATTTTCAGTTTTTATTATAGTCATTCCACCCTTCTTAGACACTACATGCAAGGGTGACACCCAAGGGCTGTCACTAATAGGGAAAATCATATTCGCTCCAAGCAATTTCAACACTTATTTCTTAATAACTTCTTGTATTATAGGATTCACTCTTCTTTGTGGTTGAACTAATGGTTTAGCATTTTCTTCTAAGCGTATCCTATGCATGCATAAAGAAGGATTGACTCCCTTTAAATCATCCACAGTCCAACCTAAAGCCGATTTATGTTTCCTAAGCATAATGAGCAATTTTTTAAGTTCATCACCTTGAAGGGTAGAGGATACGATTATCGGATTTCTTTCATTTTCATCAAGATAAGAATATTTAAGGTGATCGGGTAATGGCTTTAGTGCAATCCTCATTTTCTCTTCCCTGTCCTTGCTTGATTTCCAAGAGTACCTCTTTCTCTAGAATGTTCATGGATCCTTCCTCTTCATCACCTAGATCATTAACAACAAAACAATTACTTTCTTTAGCTTCATTGTAGTTAGGAATCTCATAGTTAGAAGTAAAGAAAGGAATTTCGGCATTTTCATAAGCTTCTTGTATACAAAGATCTACAACATCAATTGAGTGGCAAGAGGAATTCTCCTTCGGATGCTTCATAGCGTCTTGAATAGAAAAATGAAGTTCATCTCCTCCAAGCTTCAAAGTTAACTCTCCATTGTAGACATCAATGACCGCTCGGGCGGTAGCCAAGAAAGGTCTTCCTAGAATGAGAGGAATGTCTTTGTCTTCTTCCATATCAAGGACATAAAAGTCCGCCGAAAATGTGAAATCTTTAATCCTCACAAGTACATCCTCTATGAAGCCGTTAGGAATGGTAGTTGACCCATCCGCCAATTGGAGTGTTGTGGATGTTCCCTTCAAGTGACCTTGGTCTAGACTTTTGAAGATCGGGAGTGGAATTAAATTGATGCTTGCTCCTAAAACACATAGAGCATTTCGAACTACTCCATTGCCCATGTCACACTCAATTGTGAAACATCTAGGATCCTTCTCTTTTTGAGGGAGCTTTCTTGTCAAAGCATCACTACTTTCCTTAGTCAATTTCACCATTTTCGTCCCTTCCACTCTTCTCCTTTTGGCTAAGAGATCTTTCATAAACTTTGCATAACTTGGCATTTGTTCCAAGGCCTCATAGAAAGGAATGTTTATATAAAACTTCTTGAAAACTTCTAGGAATTTATTGAATTTGTCATCGAGTTTCTTCTTGGCAAACCTTTGAGGGTATGGAATGGGAACTACCGTCTTTGGCACCCCCCATTCATCAACTTCCACTTTATTCTTCTTTTCTCTCTCTTCTCGAACTCTTTTCCACTTAGGAACATAGCTTTCCTCCTTTTCAATTTTTCCTTGCTCTCCTTCTTCCACTAACCCTTCTTCCACCTTACTTTCCTCTTCCTTGCTTAATGGAATATGATATTCCATACCAACTCCCATATCTATATCATCAATTCTCTCCTCTTCTATCCCCTTTTCTCCATCCTCATCACAACTAGGAACACTTGGTCCCTCATATCTTCTTCCACTTCTTAACTCAATAGCACTACATTCTTCTCTCAATTGAGCTTCGATCAAGAAAGATTTGCATTCATGGGCCCTTTGTCCACATTTTCTTGATACTTCATCCACTTGTACTTCTAAGCTCTTTATTATAGCTCCTTGATCTCGGCAAATTGCATCAAACTTCAAGTTTGTAACCTCAAAACTCCTTCGTCCTTCACTTCTTAAATCATCAAGTTGCTTGAGTATAAGTTGTAATGTTTCATGGAGATAAGTGGAATTTCCTTGATTATAAGATGTAGTCGGTGTAGAGTTATGGGCAGTATGATGGTGATGGTAGGATCTTTCCCTTGGATGCGGGTAAGGTTGGTAATTGTAGGATATAGAAGGTTGGGTATTTGGTGGATGGTAGGAAGAGTTGTGATATCTATCCATCTCAAGTTCACAAAATCCTGCAAAAATTAGCAAGTATCAAAATTTCTCACACAAAAATAAGGCAAAAATTGAAAACAAAGAACAAAATCTTACTAAACCAAACAAACAAGCCGTCTCCCCGGCAACAGCGCCAAAAACTTGTTTGCCTATTCGGTGTCTATGTGCAAGTGTACACGATCGTTATAACGTTGCGGCAAGATTGACCAAGTTTTAATATATATCGAACCCAAAGGAGACGGAGATTTGTAAGGGAAGATTAATGTTCTTAATTCGAAAACACAAAGCAAGTAAAGGGGATAAAGTATCTATCGTCTACAAATGCATCAATCTAGTAAACTTCCTATCACATTGATTCACAAAGTGAGCAAATGTGTGAGAGATGTGTTAGTGTACTATCCTATGTTTCGTGTGGTGAAGTTTCACTTACTCATGCATGAGGTATTGTACAATCAATGGACAAGCCACTCAAACATGCAAAGGTCTCCCTAAATGAACATAAAAGTCTCTAATTGTTTTTCTAATTCACTAAGACAATTCTCATTATCTTAGGAATTTTAACAAACACCTAACATGCAATGGCCTATTAACAAGAAGATTTAGGAAAATAGCCCAACTCTCGTATGAGACTAAATCCTAATGGCCCATATAATCAATTAAGCATATTAAGCATTCTTGCAAACCATCAAAGTAGAGAATTGATCATATAACAACTCAATGCACTCATAAGATCAACATATACACCCCACTACTCCATAGGAATCATACACCAACACACTAAGAGATTAGTCCATGGCTAATTGTGCAAACAAAATGGAAATTGAATTAACTACAATTACTACAATCATAATTGCGCAGGAATTCTAAAGAGTATACAAAAATTCACCTATTACAATTGGAATTGAAAAGATACAAGCTTACCTCTATAAGCTAGAAATTAATCCAACAATGCAAATTGAAATTCAATCGGTAGGAATGTAGCTGGAGATATACTAAGTATGCTGGAGAAGACTGATCAACGATCCGTACGGTAGATCAAAAGATATCACAGAAATCATAAGTGGAAATCTAAGAAGACCAATTTGGAAACTTCCAATAACTTCTCCTAATCTAGAGAGAGAATATGATGATGTATGTGAATCTAAAATTCTAAGTGTCTCCCTTGGAAATCTGAGATGAAAGTATATATAGTACCCTTGGATTATTGACTAAGATGTTTGTTGAATGATTTTACTAATTGTAATGTTATGTGGCTAATTGGTCTATGGAAATCACTCAAACAATAATTAAAAGATGATCACTAGAATTATTAAGTGAAATATAAAGAGAATTATAGAGAGAGAAATTTTATAAATGAGCTCTTTGTATTTGGATTTCAGATCCTTACAAATGTGTTTATTACAAGTATTTATACCTTCTATTTAGTGAGGTGGCACTTTTTTAAGCCATATGGCTTCTGGGGGTGACAAGTGTCCTCCACTTGTCACCCCCTCAAAGTTTTGCTCCACTAACTCCTGCCTTATGATTCGAACCTTTCATGCAGGTTCCTTGGACATCTTGAACCGTCTTTCCTTCGAAGAAGGGACTAGCAAGAGGGCGAGTAGTGCAGCGAGCAAGGGAGCGAGCATTTTGGCGAGTAACGTAGGCCTATCCTACTGACTTGCTGCCTTGTCATATCCATGCTGAAGGCGACTACGGGGGTGAGCAGGTGGGCGAGCACCAAGGCGAGCAACCTAGTCCTGGCTTCATAAGCTTATTGCTTTGTCATACTCAGAGCCTCGGGCGACCAATATGGCGAGCAGCACAGCGAGCATTGGTGCGAGCAACTGGGGAATGGCCACGTAGGCTTGTTGCTTTGACACCTCTAGGCTCGGGCGAGCATCCTGGCGAGCACGTAGGCGAGCAGCTTATACATTCTTGCTTGTTTATACTTTGGTTATTATCTAATCTTCAAGCTTAGATCCTTTTATCAACATTTGTCCCTCAGTATATGCTTTGATCTGACATCAAAGTATATACTGGAATTGATTTTTTATTATGTAAGTATGTAACTGGGCGGGAAATTGGGCGAGCAACTTAGCGAGTAACGTGGTGCTCGCCCTGGTGCTCGCTCTCTCTCTCTCTTCGGCAATTAAGGCGACTCTCCAGAAAACGAGGCGCCTCCTCGTTTCGTGCGCCAATCAGTCGCATGAAAAGGCATGCCTTTTCAGAGACTTTTCAAATGTTTTGCAACTTGGTCCCTGAAATTCTTTTCCCTCTTTCACTTTGACCCGAACATATAAATAGGGGTTTTCTAAGCACTATTCATCTTCTTCTTCATTCACCATTTCTCTTCTAGAATTCCCGGCGATCTCATCTTCGGGCTCTTTCCGACGACTTTTAGGAATCTTCACCACTCCGGTGACCAGTTTTGCAACTCAACATCCCAGGTAATTCCTCAATTCCTTTCGTCTTTTCTTTACATTACCTTTATTTTCTTTTAATTTTTGCATGTCTATTTTATGTACTTGTTTGCCGGATTCTTTGCCGGAATTTCTGATTGGAATCTTGTTGACGACGCCCACCATCCTTAGTTAATCACACCCTAGGATCAACCTTGTTTTTTCCTCTTTCTTCCCGAATCCATGTCGTCATCCTCGAGCCGGATGATTTCTCACCGGAATCCGGGCAAACGGCCCATGGTGGAGAACATAGAGGAAGGTGGCCCGATCACGGGCTTGTCCTCGGTCCATCTGGCGGGGTCTGATTCCGCAGTTGAGGAGGTAAATCGATTTTTGGAGAAAGGAGACGAGCAAGCCAACGAGAAGGCCGGAGAGCACCCCTGCGAGCACATCGGCGAGCAGCTGGGCGAGCAAGAAATCGAGCAGCCCATTGCTCGCCCAGAGGGGGATGATACGGAGGATGTAGAGATACTCTCCAGCAGTGGCGATAGCGACGACTCTATCACTGAGTGGTTCGAGTCTGTTAGCTTCCCTCAACCGCACATGTCTGAGAGGTCCATCCCCGAAGGCATTGCACAAGAGTTCGACTGGAGAGCATACTACGAGCGGTATGCTGCCGACTTCCCGACACTTCCTCGACAGTATCGGGAACTTGAAAAAGGTGACCGCACAAACTTCAAGGTGAATACCGTAGTGAGTATCATTGATGAGGATGATCTTGACCACATCCGGAAGGAGTATCATATTCCCTGTGACGTCACTATGTATGCTCCCCGGGAGAAAGAAAGAGCTGACCGCCCCCCGGAAGGATTAACAGCCATAAACGTGCATACGTTGGCTGCTGGTGTGACGTTACCACTTCACCCCCTCATCGGGCGCTTTTTGGAGACGACGGGTTTAGCGATCACACAGCTGACCCCCAACGCATGGACGTACCTGATATCACTATGCACGGTTTTCGCCTTGGAGAAGTACAAGGATCGCCTGACTCCTCAAGAGGTGAATTACACCCTCTGCCTTAGCAAGTGCTCTGAGGAGGGCCAGGGTTATTATTACCTTAAGGCGAGGAGCGACATGAAGATCCTTGAGGGACTACCCAACAAAGTGGGAGATTGGAAGGAACAATTCTTTTTTATCGGCGGTGACTGGCGGGCTCCTGATAACAACGAGGGTGTTGGGGGACGTATAATGTCCCCAACTGAGTTTGGCGAGTTACAGCGTAGGATTCGTTTGCATTTCAAATTCCATCCTTGTTACAATATCTGACATCCTTTGTTCTTTGTGTCTACAGGCTTGATCACTCAGCGTTGGAAGAAGACGAGCTTGTCTGAGGAGTTCAAGTTCACTTGCATTCTCGTTTGCCGCCGGAACAAGAAGGACAGAACATTTGAGTACTTGAACAAGTTCAGTTGCCGCGTTGCTTCGGGGTTAATCACCACTCCTCATCATCTGCGAGCTCAAGTTGCTCGTCTCGCAGGTATAACCATTTTGAGTTCTTGTCTTAGAAATTTTGACTTTTAAAATTTTATGAAAACTTTCTAACTCTTTCTGTCTCTTAATGCTTGCAGCTTCTGAAGTCTCTATCGCTATCCCTCCGTCTTTTAAGACTTTAAACCAGAAATTCGGGATGGCACGTACCAAGAGGGATCCCCCATCCGTGGTGTTAGCAGCTCAAATTGCTGCTAAGACTACCAAGAAGACTGCTGGAACTGGGTCGAGCACACGATCCTCTGCTCCCTCTCGAGCCCCCCGCACCGAAGCTCGACAAACTCCAGGTGACTCCCCGAGCGGCGGCGGTCGCCGATTACAATGGGGTGACGGTTCACGCGTTGAGCGTGAGAGTGAGGCGGCCAAGAGGGCGAGGGTTTCAAGGCCTCCAAGTTTGGGAGGATTAGGTCGGGTCGAGGTTCTGGAGTCTACTCCTCCCGTTTCCACTGGTACCCCTACTGCCCCGGCATCTATCCGCTCGATCGGTCAGTTAACTGACATCACATACCTGGGATGGGACCAGGAGCGGGCAGCTGGGTATGAGTCTCATACTTCTAACATGTTCATACTTCCATGTTAACATTTCTAAGTATTTTCTTGTATGGCCCTTTAAGCAGGTATGACCCTACACGTTATCAGCATCGTAGCCCGCTGGTCCACCAGTTTGCACTTGCCCATCCTCCAAAGTCTCTTAATGAGCTCAAGGGCCCGGTTCGAGGAGCTGTTGAGTCTGCTGTCCGTCACTGGACCCAACCCCAAGACGCCATCATCCATCATTAGTCGTTGACTGATAACATCCGCACAGCCATGCATCACTCGAGTGGTGCTCTTATCACCGCTCAACGTGCTATCGAGCAGGCTGTGACGTTGGAGAAGTCATATGCGGTGTTGAATGATAGCCTAAGGAAGGAGAGGGACGAGATGAAGAAAAGAGTTGCCACATTTGAGGCCAAAGCTAAGGCTTCTCTGGACGCCGAGCAATCGGCGATTGCAAGTGCTGAGAGGACCCGGGTTGAAGCTGAGGGTCTCCGGGTTGAACTGGCAAGTGTCTGGGCATAGTTGGAGGAGAGCAGGGTTGCCCGGGGAAAGATTGCTGAGCTAGAAAAAGAACTCCAAGCCACCCGAACCGAACTCGTTGATCTTAAGGCTGCCCATACTGATTGCTATACCGCTGAAGCAGTTGCGGATATCCGAGCGGAGTCCTCTGACTTTGGCTTTGTTTATGCCTTTGCTGAGAATCTTCGGGCCTATCACCATGCTGTTGGTGAGAACGAGGACCCCTGGACAGCCTTGAAGAAGGAGTTCACCGACTTCCTTACCGAACGCCCTCTTAAGGAATGGATATCGGGGATCTCGAGGAGATGGGAGTTGACTTAAGTGCTGTGCCTTCGACACTTAAGATCATCGGTGGAAACTATCCGCCTCTTCAGATTAATGCTGAGGACGATGCGATGGTGGACACTGAGGGTCTATCTCCATTCGAAGTCCTCCATGGTCTCTCTCCTTCAGGTGCTGGCGGACAGGCGCTCGAGCAGCCTGGCGAGCAGGTGGCGGAGCAAGTTGGACAAGTTGGCGGGTAAGCTGTCGACCAAGCTGGCGAGCATGTTGGCGACCAGTCTGGCGATCAGTAAAAAGTTGGGGTTCGTGTTCTTCGTTCGCAACCTTTTGCCTCAACGTCCTTGAAGACGTTTCTACTTATAATTTTGCGATGTATTGAAACTTTTATTTCCTCGCCCTAGAAGGCGCCCCATATGTACCCGAACACCTTTTGCCTTTTAATGCATTTGCAGTTTTTCTTTTATTGGCTTTCGCTTATATTTGCTTCTGCTGTTGATACTTTTGTCTTAGTTATTTAGTGCTCGCTTTTGATGTACGGTGTTTTAATTGATTAGTCTTACTTTTCCTTTTTATGGAATCGTGAATTTACACACTTATTTTTCATCTCTTTGGATGTAGGCTTATTGATTGGTAAGGACTCCCTTTTAATGGTTATAACCTTAGGGTTAGTCTCAATACCTTGCCTTTATTGTGGACTCGTAAGTCCTGAGAGCTTATAACTTGAGACATTTTTCGATATGCCGATTTGAAAGGAAACCTCTCTATTCAACAGAATAATAACTTTACAGATTTGTCTCCATCTATTATGTACCTACTTGTCCCTATACATGTTGGACAAGCAAGGTTTTCTTGAAAAATTTACATAAATCTTCATTGGTAGAATTTCTTGAGATGTGTCGCATTCCATGTGTATGCCGAAGAGTTACCTTGCATATCCTCCAGGTCATACGTCCTATTTGGCCAACTTTTTGTTACTTTGAACGGACCTTCCCATTTCGGACCAAATACTCCAGTCGGGACTGCTAATATCCTTCGCATCACCAGGTCACCAATTTGGAATTTTCTATCTTTTACCTGCGAGTTGTAGTATTTCTCGGCTCGTCGCTTATAGACTGCATTCCTCAATTCTGCCGAGGTTCTTGTTTCTTCAATCAAGTCTTTTTCTACCGCCATATCGTTTTCATTTACTTCCTCACTGTATTCGATTATCCTCCATGTCCGATGCTGGACCTCTACTGGGATGACTGCTTCAACTCTGAAAGTCATTGTGAATGGTGTCTCCCCGGTACTTATTCTGTAAGACGTTCTGTAAGTCTATAAGACTTCCGAAAGCTCGTCGGCCCAACTACCCTTTTTTTCTTCTAACCGGATCTTTAGGATGTGCTTCAAAATTTTATTCACTGCTTCAACTTATCCGTTTGATTGAGGATGATATGGTGTGGAGTAATGTTTCTTGATGTTCCAAGATGTGCAAAAGTCTCTTAACTTACTTCCATCAAACTGTCTCCCGTTATCCGTGACTATCGACTGTGGTAACCCAAATCTGCATATCAGGTTCTTCCAAATAAAGCTTATCATCCTCTCTTGGGTTATCGTCGTTAGAGCTTCAGCTTCGTCCCATTTAGTGTAATAGTCCACGACCACCACTACAAATTTTACCCCTCCCTTCCCGGGAGGGAATGGGCCGATCAAGTCGATACCCCATTTAGCGAATGGCCATGGACTATATACTGACTTCAATTCTTGTGCTGGGGTGTGAATGCTCGGAGCGAACTGTTGGCACTTCAAGCATCTCTTAGCATATCTGATAGCATCCTTTCGTAGTGTTGGCCAATAATACCCTTGCCTGATGGTTTTGTAAGCCAAGGCTTGCCCCCCAGCATGTCCTCCACATATTCCTTCATGGATTTCCTTTAACACCTTCTGTCCTTCTCCCGAAGAAAGATATTTGAGTAATGGGAGTGAGATTCCTCTTTTATATAACTGCCCTTCGACCATCGTGTATCTCGCGGCCTGCTTCACAATCCGCTGTGCTTCCCATGGATCTCCTGGCTGCTCTCCGTTGGATAGGTATTTACTGATAGGTGTTCGTCAATCATCGGTAGACTGTTGCTGGCTATCGATTATCTGTTGCCCCCTCTTCAACACTTGATTAACATAATCAAATGTTGAAGGATTAATTAACTTTGTGACCACCACTTCTGAGATGCTTGGTTCTCCGGTACTTGTGGCTAACCGGGCTAAAGCATCTGCTTGGGTGTTCTCTAGTCGGGGGATCTGCTCAATGTACACTTGCTCAAACTTTGATATCAGGTGTGCAACGATCCTTTGGTAAATGATCATTTATCGGTCCTTCGCCTCGTACTCTCCTCGGACTTGAGATATGATTAGCTGTGAATCTCCAAAAACCTGAAGTCTAGTTGCCCCCACAGCTAATGATAGTCTCAAACCCGCGATAAGTGCCTCGTATTCAGCTTCGTTGTTTGTTGCTAAGAAATCGAACCTTATTGCGGAGGTGAACACCTGTTTATCGGGACTTATCAGGACGACACCCGCTCCGGCTGCGGAACTTGTTGCTGAGCCGTCCACATAGAGGTGCCATGGGTAAACACGTCCCCTCGTCGGATCTTGAGGGTAGGTTAGCTCTACTATGAAGTCTGCCAGAGCCTGCCCTTTGATCGCTGTTTGGGGTGCGTATGTTATACCATACTGGCTGACTTCTAGTGACCATTTTAGTAATCGTCCGGCAGTATCAGGTCTATGTAAGACTTGCCTCAAGGGAAATGTTGTCAAAACTTCCACTTGATGGTCGAAGAAATATGGCCGGAGCTTCCGCACACTCATCACCAATGCATATGCCAATTTCTCCATCGGGGAATATCGTAGTTCCGCCTTATGTAACACTTGGCTGACATAATATATTGGCAGATGCGCCTTACCTTCTGCACGCACCAAGGCTGAACTTATGGCTACTTCCGATGCCGCCAGGTATAAGTACAGCTTTTCTCCCGGCACCGGCTTTGACAGGATCTGGGGATTACTGAGGTAATTCTTTATATCTTCGAACGCCTTTTGGCAAGCATCCGTCCACACATAGTTGGTCTTCCCGGTTCTTTTACAGATGCCCTTGCCTTTGATAGACTCGAAGAAGGGTCTATTCTTGTCCCCGGATCTGGATATGAATCTGTTGAGTGCCGCGAGGCATCCGGTAAGTCTTTGAACTGCCGGTACATCCTTCGGTGGTCCCATGTCTAGGATACATTTGACTTGCGATGGGTTGACTTCTATGCCCCGTTGACTTACGAGATGCCCCAGGAATTTACCGGATTGTACTCCAAAGCTGCTTTTCTTTGGGTTAAGCTTCATGTTATACGCCCTCATGATGTCGAACGCTTGCTTGAGGTGCTCCAGATGGTCTTCTTTTCTAAGACTCTTCACAACAATGTCGTCCACATAGACCTCCATTGTGTCACCAAGGTGTTGGTCGAACATCTTGTTGACTAACCTTTGATATGTGGCACCGGCGTTGATCAACCCGAAGGGCATCCTCTTCCAACAAAATAAATTTTTATTTGCATAGAAGGCTGTATGTTCTTGATCATCGGGGTGCATGGCAATCTGATGATAACCCGCAAAGGCATCCATAAACGTCATTAGTTCATGTCCCGCCGTATTGTCTACCAGCTGGTCGATGTGGGGTAAAGGGAAGTTATCCTTTGGACATGCGGCGTTAAGATCTGTGAAGTCTATACATAGCCTCCATGTTCCATTTGGCTTTTTGACCAAGACAGGGTTCGCCACCCATTGAGGACATAGTGCTTCCTTTATGAGTTTATTGTCCAAAAGTTTCTTCACCTCACCGGTCAATGCCTCATACTTGTCTGGCCCATATTTTCTTCTCTTCTGACAGACAGGCTTCTTCGTGGGATCTATGTTCAAGCGATGGCACGCGTGCTCCACCGGTATGCCGGTCATATCCTCGTGTGACCATGCAAACACATCGAGGTTTGCCCGAAGGAATTCCTCCATCCGGCTTCTATAAGGTTCCTCCAACTCCGACCCGATAAAGAGTTCTAGATCCTCTTTATTTGGATCAACTTGTATGGATCTGAGCTCCTCCACTGGTGTGGCACGTCACTTTTTATCTTTCCACCTGGGATCATCAATTGGTCCTTCGAGGTGTATTTCCATCCCCACCGGGATGGGTTCATAACCCAACTGGGGCTCAATGTCTTCCGGGGCCTTTGTCTGAACTTCCGGTGCTGCTTCCATTTCCCCACTCTCTCTGGCTATGGTTGCAGGATCTTGATCTTGATTCTTTGGGTTATTAACCGTCTGCTCCTCGTTCGGCCGGTCTTGCTGTAGTGCATTATCTATCGCCATGTCCTCCGACGTTTGGTCCACTTCCATCATTTCGGTGTCTATTGAGACATCATCCAAACCACTCGGCTCACTCGTGGAGGGTTGTGATATTGGATCTTCAAACACTAACACCTAGTTAACGGGCTTTTTCAGAGTTAATAGGCATTCTCGCGCCTTCTTCTGGTCTCCTTTGACCGTACCTGCACCCTTAAGAGTTGGGAATTTAATACAATAGTAGTAAGTAGAACATGCGGCTTTAAATTCGGAAATGAAAGGGCGGCCGAGGAACCCGTTATAGGTAGATGGTTGATCTACGACTAAGAAATCTAACAACCTTGTCATCCTCCTTTCCGGGTCCTCTAGCGCTACAAGTTCTACGGGCAATCTTATTACACCTAGTGGGACGGTCACAGCCTCTCCGAATCCCACTATTTTGTGATTACAATCCTCTATTTAGGATTCATAATCTCCTAACTGGTCTAGTGTCTTTTTGAACAGGATGTTTGTGTAGGCTCCAGTATCCACTAGCAGTCGGTGCACTCTTGCGTTCATGATATTGGCGCTGATAACCAAGGTGTCGTTGTGCGGTGTAAGGATCCCTTCAAGATCTGTTTGTGAAAAAACCAAATCTGCAGTCGGCTTAGTAGTTGTTTTTTATTCGGACCCCATTTCCTGCACTTGATTGACCGCCCGAATCTCTGCCTTTTTCTGCCTTTTTGACGTCGGACGTCCATCTGCCATTCCTCCAGCCAAACCAATTTCTTCAAGCATAAGGATCTCACGGTTAGGTTCCAGATGTATTGGCCTTGCTGGTGGACCTCTCCTTACTTGTCTATTCGGGGCCCTCTCTGCCTCATCGCTCCCTTCATCATCCGAGGCTTCCTGTCTTGTCGGACGTTGCCTTTTTCCTGGAGCCTTCTTTACGAATTCGGCTAATTTTCCATCTTCATAAAATTTCCACAATTGTTTCAACAGATCGCGGCACTCACTAGTGAAGTGCCCGATACTTTGATGGTACGCACAAAATTTGTTTGGGTTTAGCTTGCTGCGATCCTGCCTGATCCTTCGGGGTGCAGCCAATATATCTTGATCCTTCACAACTGTGAAGACGTGGTCAATCGAGGTAGTCAACACTTGGTTCAGTTTTTCTTTGTATTCTGCCGTGTCCCCAAATGATTTCAAATTCTTCGGTGCCTTGTAACCACTACCATCAGGCTTCTTACCACTCTTTTTGTCCTCAGTCTCTTGACCTAACTGCTTGGCCATTGCTTCTTGCATTGCGACATACACACCGGCTTTATGGCGGAACTCGGCGTATGTACTAGGACAGGCCAGATGCATCTCCTTCCACAGGTCCGTTCCTTTACGCAGTCCCGCCATGACTGCCACAACCTTTGTGTCGTCACTGACCGCTTCACCTTCCAAAAGGATTTTATCAAACCGTTCCAGGTATTGCTGGTCAGTTTCCTCGGCCCCTTGCGAGATGTTGGCCAACCTGTGCTTTTGTGTCAGATACGTCCCAAATCCTTAAAAGTGGGACAGGAACTCCCGGGTTAACTGCCCAAATGATTGAATCGATCCAGGTGTCAATGCTGAGAACCATCTGTGTGCACGGTCTCCAAGAGTTAAGGGAAAGTTCCGACATTGCATCGTATCCGATGCCCCCATTGATATCATATAATCGACATACTTTGAGATGTGAACCTTGGGGTCAGACTCTCCCTCGTACAGCACTAGTGAGGGAAACTGTATCTTCTTCTGGATAGGTGCAGTTAGGATGACTGGTGACAGCGGTGATATTGGAAGTGATGTGTACGTCTCCACCTTGTCTTTGATGGCCACCTGATGTTGTAAGTCTTCCACAACTTTCTTTAACTTTTCTATCTCTAGAACGGACGACCCACGGGATGATCCCCCTCCTCGAGGCTGTTCCGGGTGCACCTCATGATGACGTGCTGCCCCCGGCAGTCCCTCACTTCGGGCGATTTCCCGGTGTGGTCGCTGGAGGTTACTTGCAGCATTTGGTCCTAACCTCTCGGACGCCCGTCTCCTCAACCTTTCTTGCACAGGCCTACGTTGATGCCGGGCATCAGACTCACAAGGCTCTTGGCGGTATGAATGCTCCAACCTTCTACCCTCTGAGTGATGACTTTGATTACTGCGCCTATCGCCTTGTGACCCGTCAAGGCGTTCAGGTTGGTCATATGCTTGGTCAGCTGGTCGCCCATCTGCTCGCCCAGCTGGTCGCTGGTTTGAGAGTTGGGGCTGTGGTCTGAGGCGATCAGACATTTTTTGTTTGCCTCTTGAACTTTCGAGTATGACACATCCACTACTGGTTTCTTCCTCCTGAGGATGGTAGCTTGTTCGAGTATCATGTCTCGTCTCAGTCTGGGCAACCTGAATCACCGGTTGACGTGCCACTACCATCTGCTGCCTTTGTAATTGTTTCAGGGTGGTCATCGCTCTCTCGATGTCCTCGGGTGTTCTAACCATTGATTCAATGGTAGTTTCAATCTGTTGACCGACTGGAGCCGCCGGTAACGCGGGGACATGAGCTTGTTCAGTCCGACGGTGTCCGGATGGTCCCCTTCCTCTCCACCTTCGACTCGTCGAGGTGGTGTGGGATTCATCGTGGGAGGCTTCGTACGTATGTCTCGTCATTGTTTCCGGTGACAATTGAGTATAGTAAATGAGTTTTTAAAGAAATCTTTTCTAGCTCGTGTTTTCGAAGACAACAAATTCTTGAAAACACTCACAATTGAAGATATTCCTCAAAACGTTTACCGAACTTTGAAGGGCGTTCCTGGTGTTCTTGAGAAATAATGAAGAATGAGTATCGAATTCTTCAATCGACGGAGGTTCGAACACCCTCCTTCTAGCGCCAAATTGTTGAATGATTTTACTAATTGTAATGTTATGTGGCTAATTGGTCTATGGAAATCACTCAAACAATAATTAAAAGATGATCACTAGAATTATTAAGTGAAATATAGAGAGAATTATAGAGAGAGAAATTTTATAAATGAGCTCTTTGTATTTGGATTTCAGATCCTTACAAATGTGTTTATTACAAGTATTTATACCTTCTATTTAGTGAGGTGGCACTTTTTTAAGCCATATGGCTTCTGGGGGTGACAAGTGTCCTCCACTTGTCACCCCCTCAAAGTTTTGCTCCACTAACTCCAGCCTTATGATTCGAACCTTTCATGCAGGTTCCTTGGACATCTTGAACCTTCTTTCCTTCGAAGAAGGGACTAGCAAGAGGGCGAGCAGTGCAGCGAGCAAGGGAGCGAGCATTTTGGCGAGCAACGTAGGCCTATCCTACTGACTTGCTGCCTTGTCATATCCATGCTGAAGGCGAATACGGGGGCGAGCACCAAGGCGAGCAACCTAGTCCTGGCTTCATAAGCTTATTGCTTTGTCATACTCAGAGCCTCGGACGACCAATATGGCGAGCAACACAGCGAGCATTGGTGCGAGCAACTGGGGAATGACCACGTAGGCTTGTTGCTTTGACACCTCTAGGCTCGGGCGAGCATGTGGGCGAGCATCCTGGCGAGCACGTAGGCGAGCAGCTTATACATTCTTGCTTGTTTATACTTTGGTTATTATCTAATCTTCAAGCTTAGATCCTTTTATCAACAATGTCCTTCATTAAAACGTGCAAAAATACGAAAATAGCCCTGAAATTTTGAAATTCCGAAACTGATGTCGATCGTGAACTGGAAGGCTGTCGATCGTGATCGGTAGCGAGTTCGCTCGCTTTGTCCAACTGCCGAACCACAACTGCACTCCTGTCGATCTCGATCGCGCGCGAGGTCTCGCGCGCCGTTGTCTGCCGATCCAAAACAAATCCGTGCGATTCGTGTTGACGTGCTGCCGATCCAAGAAGACGTCCTGCAGATCCCACTCCTTAGCTCGGGTCATGCTCGACTCTCCTCGTTTTCGTCATATCTTGAGTTCTAGGACTCCGCTTGACTCGATTCTTCTTTCATTGTGACCCTCTCTTCAAGCTCTTCGACATGGAACATTAATTTCTTCACTTGGCCAAACTCCAGATTTTTGGACTTTTCTCAATCTTGCTCGTTTCTTCCCCATTTTGCTCGTTTTTATCTATAAACACAACTTTCTAGCCAAAAATGGTTAATAGCACAATATATACCATATTAGGGTCAAATATGAACATAAGCACACCAAAAGCATATAGAAATGAATACAAAAACATGCAATTATGACCCTAATCACCGTCTCATGACATCAGACCAGACAATTATTAATAAAAATTATTACTTTTAAAAAGTGATAAAATCTTAATAAAAAGTGATAATATTTTTGTTAAAAGTGACTATCATTTTTCATAAAAATATTATCACTGTTTATTAAATTTTTATCATTTTTTAAAAGTAATAACTTTTTATTAATAAGTAATATATTGATCTCATTTCATGAGACGGCCTTATATACATTATTTTCTTATACTTTATTATTGTGCTCAAGAGTAAGTCTCTTGTGCACCATGCAATTCAAGTGCATTTTTAAAAAATTACGCAAAATACTATTGAAAAGTCACATATTATATTACTTAAAGATATAATTTTAAAATTTTACTTTTCAATAATAACACATATAACTTTTAAATTATAAATAATATAATTTTTTTAAAATACATTTAAATTATGCAGTATATCAGATTTACATATTACTAAAATTATGCTCAAATACAGAGTACACATAAAACCTAATACAAAAATTAAATAATAGTTCATGAAATTAGATAGTATCATATAAACCCATCAAAAGGAAAAAGATTCTCTTTTACAATATCTGATATTTAAAAAACCAAAATTGATATTTTAGGAAAAAAAAAAGTGGAGTAAGATGAGAGTGAGATTTGTCCCATGCAAGTGATTAGAAGGGTGGAACCCACATTTTGGGGGTAAATTGTAACATAAAATTTTTGTCATACCAAAAAGCATTAGATGCTTATAATAATTCTTATATGTAATAGACCATTTATTTATTTATCAAATCAATCAGATTATAATTTTGTGAAATCTAAGTATAAGAATAAGATATATACAATAGCTAAAAAAATATTAAAATAATTAATGAAAATTCAATAAAATATAATAATGTTTTATGATAATAAGAAAGCATAAAGAATAGAGCCGTCAAGATAGGTTGGGCCCGTTGGGCCAGCCCTCCCCACCATAATAAAATGAGGGTTGGACCAAGTATTTCTAAGCCAATATAGAGGCGGGCCTAGATGGATTGACCCGTTTCGGTCGCGGGTTTGGCGGGGCGGGCCGCGGGCTGGGGTTGGCCAACCCATCAGTGTGTATGTATTATATATGTATATATACACATTAATATATATATATATATATTTTCTATGATATTTTAATTAATTTTTAAATTTAAAATTTTTATTTTTAATTTTCTTAATTCATTTCGAATAAAATAACAAATTATCGTGCTCCTCTCACAAAAAAAAAGTAGCTAATTCTCAAATCAATGATGCCGTAGTTATCAGTGGTGTTCTTTCACATAGTCCTCCGACTCTCTTTCGTAGTTAATTGTCGCTGCCAAAATAACTTTTATGATGTAATGATTGATAAATTTTGAGAGACTCTATGGCTTGTGCTAAGTTTACGTCTTAACATTATTGATTTATTTTGTAAATAATATTTTATGAGATTTGTATTATATTTGACAAACTTTACTTTAAGAGATTTGTGATTCTCGTGGCAAAATTTTAGTTATATATTTATTATATTACTATTTATTTAATAAATTTAGTTGAAGTATTAGTTCATAATATTTTACAAAAAAAAAAATTTGGATTGCCCGCTGAAGCCTGCAGCTCGTCATTAAATGGGTTGTGTTGGAGTTTTTACGGCCCGCCATATTTCAATCTGTATTCTCAGATTGGCCATCTTTTCAGTGAGACAGGCAAAGTGCGGGCTTTTGCGGGTTTAGGCCCACCCCACCCGCCAGTCTGTTTTGACAGCTCTAATAAAGAATGAAGAACACAAAGATTTGTTGACTTAATTTGTCTAAAAGACTACGTCTAGGAGCGTACCAAGCTAGGAGATAATTCTACTATTTGATGTGTGAGACCCTCTTGTATAGATTACAAACTAAGGTTACATCAATATATGATATATAATGAAATGACTAAACTATCCCTCTATCAATTATTTTTGATGAAGACAAAAATATAATTTTTTTCAACAAATAAATATTAATTCCTTTCGTTAGTATAAAAAATATTTATATCTGAACCTAAATACAACTATTTTAAAAAACTTCAAAAATAATATTGAATAACGTAACAAACAATATAAATATATAAATATTATTATTATTAGCAAGCAAAATAATATTACTGAACAAAGTCATTTTTCTGAAAGCAATTATGAAAAAAAATAAATTATACTAAAAAGTTAAAATTATTACTTCATTCGTCTCAGAGGTGTTTTCACCTTAGGGAGTGCACACTTTTTAGAAAAGTAGGATGATGTGTGAAGTTATATTATTAAAATAATGATATTAGTTTGATAGAATGAAAATGTAACAACATTTTGTGTAAATATATGAATATTGTGAGGATAAAGTGAAAGTAATAGTTTCCATTTATAAGGTGTGAAAATAAATGTGGGACAGATAAAAAAGAAAAGTGTGAAAATAATTATAGGACGGAGGGAGTAATACTTACCTTGAATTAAGTTATATTTGTTAAAATATTAAATATTTGCTTTAGTTTTGTGTGCGCCAGGTGCACCGTGCAATTTATGTGTATTTTTAAAAAGTTACACCAGTTATTACTGAAAAGTCACACGTGTTATTATTGAATACACTTTTCAATAATAATATGTGTGACTTTTCAATAGTTTTTGTGTTTAATTTTTAAAAAAATGCACTTGAATGTACTTGGTGCACCAGAGGCTTACTCTAAATATTTAATTAAGAATACAAAAGTTGACAAAGCCGTCTTGTAATTTTTATATTTGAAAAGGCTATCATGTAATTTAAATATATTTTTGAATAATATCAATTTATTTTATTTGAGATGTATAAAAGAAAATAATTATACATCAGTCTTGTGTGAGACCGTTTCATGACATGAGATCAGTCACTTATTAATAAAAAAAATATTACTTTTAGAAAGTATAAAAAGTGATAATATTTTTGTTAAAAGTGACTACCTTTTTTCTTAAAAATTTTATCACTTTTTAAAAGTAATAACTTTTTATTAATAAATAATAATATAAAAAAATATAATTATACTTTGAGGCTGCTAAAAATATATGTATATATATATCTTTATATATATAAATAGCAAAGTCTGCTAAAAATATATCTTTATATATATATATATATATTTTTATAAAAAGTAATCACATTTTATTTGAATTTATTCACTTTTATTATCTATATATATATATAAATAGCAAAGTCTGCTAAAAATAGAAGTTGGTTGTTTTCCACCCACTTTTCATGCTAAATATAGAATGTACTCCATCCGTCCACGATAAATGGTCCACGTTGTCTTAAATGGTCGTCCACAATAAATGGTCTACTTACTTAAAATGGAAAACTTACAATCATTATTTTCATTTTTTATACACATATACTCACTTTTACACATCACATCAAGTATTTTTTTAATAATTAAATATATTTCTATACTAATACATTCACTTTTACACATCAACATTTATTTTTCTTAATAACCGTGCATAGCAAGGGTAGTCCAATTTTCATGGAGTAATTAACTTTTGGAATAAACCTGCCATTCTTTTTTTTTTTTCGTGCTATATATAGAATGTAATTACTTTTTGGAATAAAGCTGTCATTATCACTTTTTGGATTATTTCTTTTCAACTGTTTATATTCACGAGAATTTTTCTTTCAATGCTAATTTTATTTAGTAATTTAAAGCCCCAAGAAACACTAATTGTACAAATATCTTCAATTTAAAATTTAAACAATTTTTTAGAATATTTTATGAAATATGTTTGCCAAATAGGAGTAATAGTTATTTGCTCAACTACCCCTCATTAATTAATCAATAAAATAATAAAATTGATAATGTGACTTTCAAAAAATTAAATAAAATATGAACAACACAGTCAATATTATTTCTTCACTTTCTCATGTGAGAGTATAAATCTTCAAATTCTATCTTCACTACTGCATTTTTTAAGGAAAATTTACGAAATAGTTCACAAAACTAACACTAATTATAAATTGGTTATGTGCAAGAATTTTTTTTACTCATGTACAAATATTGTGAATAAATTTATTAATATAGTCACTTTTTTGAACCAATATTCAAATGCTTTTTTTTAGTTTGCATCAATAATTTTAAATTTTAATTTATTTTTAACTCTATATTTAATATATATATATATATATATATAATTTACACATATTAAAATTGAATTAATATATTTAATTTTCTTATATGTCTTTTTTGTTGAATTGAATTTAAATAATATTTATTCAGATTATGTAAAGATTTTTTTAATTTAAAATTATTTTATGAATTTTAGTGTTTATGGTAAATTTAATATATAATAAAAATCATATAACTTATTAGATATGCACATATATAATATAATCTTCATGTATCAATAGAAAATAATACTATTACTTTCATCACGTAAAAAATTGCGTACTTTTCTTTTTAGTTTGTCCGACAAAAGTTTGCATACTTCCAATTTGAAAATATTCCCTTTAATTTTCACTTTCAAATTCTCTAAGTCACAGTCTTCACCCTATACAATCTACTTATTATATTTTTTAAAAGATTGTGCCCTTAAAAGCAGTGCAAACTTTTGCAGGACGAATGTAGTACTACTTCTGTTTTCTTGAACGTTGTTAGTGTTCTTTGGGAGCATAAAAAAAAATATTAATTGCTAGAATATGTAGGGAGGAGATTTTAAGGAATATTCAATTTTAAGAGTATAAAAACTTTTATGAGATAAAAAAATTATGCAACTATTCAAAGATGGAGGTAATAGTAAAAAGAATTAATAAATTTTAATTTAAACTTTTATTATAATTTCATTATGTAATTTCACATTTATAAAATGTATATTATTCAATTCGTGCATTGCACGGAGAATAGCAAGTTATTTTTAAAAAATGATAAAATTTTTGTAAAAATAATAATATTTTTGTTATATAATTTTTCTTAAAAATATTATCACTTCTAAAAAAAGTGATAATATTTTTATTAAAAATAATTATCATTTTTTTTAAAGAATATTATCACTTTTTTAAAATAATAACTTTTTAATAATAAATAATATATTTATATTGATCTCATTTCATGAGATTGTCTCATATACATTATTGTTTTATACTTATTCTGCTCTAAAGTAAGTTTCTTGTGAATACACTTAAAACCTAGTACAAAAATTAAATAATAGTTCATGAAATTAGATAGTGTCATGTAAACCCATAAAAAGGAAAAAGATTCTCTTTTACAATATATATATATATATATATATATATATATATGTATATATATAAGGGAGAGTTCACAGTTCACACATTTGAAGTCATAAATAGTGGAGAAAACGTTAGATCATGTGAAGGTAACCTTATAGCTTCTCAAACCAGCGAAAATGGCGGTCTAATTTTTTAATATTCATTCATAGTCGATCAATCTGATATCGTATCACTCATTTTCATATATACGTGCACGGTTTAATTTTGCTCATCGGTTTTCTCTCTCCGTCTCTTAAGATTTGGCGGTAAGCCGATATTTCTGCCGATTGCTCTCCCTTTTTTACTCAAATTCATTTTTAATTCCTATCCTTTTTCTGGGAATTGTGCTTAGGTTACAGGAGTCTTGTGACCTCGTTGCATGTTGCGGAGTCAATTTGGAATTTTTACGGTTTTTTCATAGCTTATCAACTGAGTCCGCCCGCAAATTTTTAAGATTTTTCCAACTCGAGAATCAAGGTATCGTGATCATCCAAAGGAAGTACTGTGATTTTTATAAAATTTTTCTTTATTCGGTTTTGCCTTTTATCGCAATTCGTTGTGATCGAGAGATTATTTCATGGAGGCTGATAGAATCTGGAGATTTTGTTTCTTTTCTTAGAAAAACTCAATTTTATGTTCCATGAGATCTTGAATAGATTCTCTTGTTCTATGTTGAAACGTGTTTATGTTGGTGAATCCGGGTTTTCTTTTCTGGAGTAGCATGAAAGCCCCTTCCCCTTCCTCCGAAATATGGAAAATCATGTTATATTCATAGATTCATTTAATTTTTGAAAATTTGGGTGCAATTTTGGCTAGGTTGTTCCTAGTGTACTAAAGAATTTTTCGACAAGTACATATTGCACTAAGTGATGTTTTTTCAGCCCTATTTTGACAGTAATTTGCATTACTCTATTCAAATTTAAACTCAGTCCAGAAACAACTTTCTGTCGTTGGTAGGTTTTGCACTTGAGGAATTAGATGATGGTGTCAGTTCACAATGGGACTCGGTTGGGAAGCTGCGTCCAAAGTGTCTCTTAAGCTGAGGACAAGCAATTGATGGACTCAGCCAAAAGTTGGCTCAACAGGTTTCAACCAAGAGATCGCTTTAGGTTGTCTACAAGAAAGAAGGACACAATGGGCAGTGGAAGAGAAGAACCAGAATCAGAATCAATTTCGACTGAGGAAGCCTCTAATCTCACAAAACAGAGGGTGGCTGCAGCAAAGCAGTATATTGAAAATCACTACAAGGAGCAGATGCGAAACCTTCAGGAAAGGAGAGAGCGGTATGGTATAATCTACCCATCTACCCGTTATTTATTTACTACGGGTTTAGATTGACAACTATTTGGATAGGCAATATGAAGTGGATGATCTCATGGCCTTGTGAAATATGTATTGGTTTCCTTAATGATAAGGTCCTCAAAATATAGTCCAAGTTTCACTTTAATGTTCTCAAGTGCTCTGTGAACTACAGTATGAGAATCATCAGCCCATTAGATGTTCAGAATTTCTTAGCTCATACTCTTTCCATCTCACAAAGATAGGCTTGCAGGGTTTTCACAATGATTTTAAAAAAAAGGTTAAAATAGTTAGAACATTAAAATTTTACTTTGTTTCCCTTTTAACCCTTATGATTACTCATATCCCAATACAATTACTAGTAACAAGATATATTAAATAGGGCAAAGATGAAAATGCAAATTTAATGATATCTCAAATATAATTAGTGGCCTGTCTTTGTGGAAGGATGAAAATTGAAAGCAAGTCTATTTTAGTGGGACGGAGGGAGCACCAAACTTTGAATGCAGCATATGTTCTGCGATCTATTTTGAATGCAGCATCATGCTAAATCTTGTTTTTCGGCAAAGTTAAGAAGTATCTAGGATCATTTGAATGTATCACTTAAATCTTTTTCCTATTTTATATTATTTTGTCTTATATGATTGCTGAATTTAAAGTGGTTTGGCTTCTTGCAAGGAGAAAGAAGAAATATGGCTTAGTCATAGATGCCCTAGATTTCCGTTATCCGCTTTTTCTTTTTTCGATGCTAAACCGTACTTCCATTTACGGTTAGGCAAAATGGCTAAAAAATATTTGTACTACTGCGTAAAATCAGGAAAAGGGATTACATTGCTCTGAACCATGAAATATAACTTCTGTCTTTATCAACTTGCAGGTTAGAACAATTACTTGGTAATAGTTGTTAGTAATTAGAAGAAAGGATTGAGATCTGAGTAGGAGTCTATTCCAGATGTCAGTTTTCTTTTAGTTGTTTCTTGGCCACTAATTAACAACACCATAAAAATAAATTTTTAGTGGAGTTGATTGTCTATTCATCATCCTAATTGCATCAACATGCTCAGAACATGTTCTGATTTGTGTGATGGGAAATGTTACTGCTCTTATTTTGAGTACCAAGTGAGTAGCATCTCACATTTTCTTGCTAACAGGCGAAATTTACTTGAGAAGAAGCTAGCTGATGCTGATGTATCTGAGGAAGATCAAAGTAACCTTTTAAAATTTTTAGAGAAGAAGGAAACTGAGTATATGCGCCTCCAGCGGCACAAAATGGGCTCTGATGATTTTGAGTTACTGACAATGATTGGGAAGGGTGCTTTTGGAGAGGTATGGAATACTACCATTGATTTATTTATCTTGCTTTTTGGTACTACCTCCGTCCCACAAAAGTTTGCATACTTTCCTTTTTAGTTTGTCCCACAAAAGTTTGCACACTCCTAAAATGGAAATATTCCTTTAAATCTTCACCTTTAAAATCTTTAATTCACAATCTCCACCATACACATTCTACTCATTACACTTTTCCTTAAAAGCCGTGCCCCCAAAAGTACCGCAAACTTTTGAGGGACTGAGGTAGTACTTCTTTTGGTTGTTTCTATATGATCAGTTTTTTAACATTTGGATCTCAAGTTGATCAAAATTCCATATCTATCTCACCTCTGTATATTTTACCATCAGTCAGCTATTCACCCTTCAAACATAGAAGTACATTTATTTTCTCCCTTTATTATCACATTCAATTTTAATAGATATTAGGATACGTGGAAAAAAGATGGCGTAAAAGGAATGGAATATAAATAAAACTAAAAACCTAAACCCTAACTTAGCCCACAAGCAATAAAGCAACGTGTACTATATTGAAGTTTTAAAATTAAAAAGCCCTATCTGTAATAATAATATTATTATAATGCAATAAATGAATTGTATAAAAAAGGAAATAGATCAAGTTTTCGATATCATGAAGCCTTTTATGATTTGAGAGTTGTAACAAAACTCTATTGCTAAGTTGAATCAAATAGTTCTTATGTGCTATAGGAGTAATAAATGGATCTATCCATGTTTCCATTTACTAAAAAAAAAAAGAATAAAAACTATTTGATAGTTTTCATTCTTTGTTTGAATTAATCATATGCCTTAAAGCCAACACTTGCATAAACCTAAAGTTGATTGAGTAAATTTTATGTTCATAAGTATTAATTTGTTTATGCATGAACCTGGAAATGAAAAACTATCCTTTATTTTTCTCTATCTTTTTTCTCTGTGAGATTCATCTCATCATCTCTGCCCATCATAATGGATTTATGGAGTATGTGTATGGGGGAGGGTTCGGCATGGTGTACCTTATGTATTGTACTAGGTCCCTCATAATGGATTTGATTAGATGAACGGATGTTCTGTAATTTCTAGATTTCTCTACAGAATGAGTAAGTTAAAACTCTAATGTGTGGTTATGTGCTATATAGGTTAGAGTCTGTAGGGAAAAGACATCGGGTTCTGTGTATGCAATGAAAAAGCTCAAGAAATCAGAAATGCTTCGTAGAGGCCAGGTACCTGATCATTGGTCTTTCAGATGATTATGATATACTTATGTTTACTATGCCATTAATCCTGATTATTTATTTGTTAGGTTGAACATGTAAAAGCTGAAAGGAATCTGCTGGCAGAGGTGGATAGCAACTGCATTGTCAAATTATATTGCTCTTTTCAAGATGATGAATATTTGTATCTTATCATGGAATATCTTCCCGGTGGAGATATGATGACTTTGTTAATGAGAAAGGATACCTTGACTGAAGATGAGGCCAGATTTTATGTGGCAGAGACAGTTTTGGCTATTGAATCTATTCATAGACACAACTATATACATAGGTTTGTAAATGGCTGTATTCCTTCATTCCTGATGAGTTACCTTTGTGTCTGACATTTTTCTTACATTTTATTGCCTTCAGAGACATTAAGCCCGATAACTTGCTACTTGATAGACATGGTCATTTAAGATTATCAGATTTTGGCCTTTGTAAGCCTCTAGATTGTAGTACTCTAAAAGAGGACTTTTCGGTCGGAGATAACGTTAATGGAACTTCAAGAAGTGATGATAACTCAGCTCCAAAACGCACCCAACAAGAGCAATTGCAACATTGGCAGAAAAATAGGAGAATGCTTGTAAGTCATGACAAGAAATATTCTGGTTATTCTTTTCTGTGCTACTACACTAAGATATTATTGGTTAGTCACGTATCTTGGGTTGGCTGGCTGTGCTCTGTGATCATTTGTTCACGCTGAACCTTGATAGTGGTGAACTTTTAATTGCCAAAGTTTGTTTTTGGACTATAAGAATTTTTTTGTTAAGTAGACTTTTTTTTCTTTTATTCGCTGGATGCAGGCTTATTCTACTGTTGGTACACCCGATTATATTGCTCCAGAGGTTTTGTTAAAGAAGGGTTATGGAATGGAATGTGATTGGTTAGTTTATTTTAGCCCATCCTTTTTTAATGTTACTTGTATTGGATAAATAATACATATTGAGGTAACGAGTTTGAGTGAAAAATTCTGCATATGAATTTATTTGGCTATGTTGTTACTATTATTTTGAAATGCATAATCTTGAATTACTCGTACAATCTAAAATTAAAATAAAAATCTCCTGCTCCATAAACTTCATGCATGTCTTCTTCTTTTGTCCTTGTTATCTGTTGACACCCGCTTTCGCCAACTAACACCACTGTGGATGGGGGTTGGCTTATTGTTTTTTTGTTTTTTGTTTTTTTAATATTACTGGATAAACAGGTTTCTCTTTGTTCTGTAGGTGGTCCCTTGGGGCTATCATGTTTGAAATGCTTGTGGGTTATCCTCCCTTCTATTCTGATGATCCTATGTCAACATGCAGGAAGGTAAAAAAGTTTGCCTCTACTTTGCATGAGACTTTAGAACATCGTATAATTATGCTCAAGCCTTGCCTGCCAAATCAAGAAAATCATTAATTCAGTTTAACGTAACTATTCTAAACTTTTTTGTGAATAAATAAACTAAGACAATTTTAAGGGCTAATGCAGTGTTGAACGATGATAATTAGTTAGTCTAAATGGCATCATGGCAAGCTATGTCACTTCCAGCTTTCACTAATCATGGGCTTTTGACCAATGGCTATCAATGCGACTGTTCATGTGATCTTGTTAGTGACAAGGGTGATGAAAGAAATTTCTTGTTCTCCTCCTGTTCATGGTGGTTCTGTAAATCGTTACTTGAAACTGGACTTGTAGTTTGAGAACCTAAAATACTCGTTTTCGTTCCTTTTCCTTTATGATAATGGAATATTATGCATAATCACCTTTCAGTAGGGTGCACTATCAGATCCCTGTATTAATAATGTTTTGAAGATGAAATAAGATACGGAGTAATTTTAGGCTATATGTTGTCATATGCAGATTGTGAACTGGAAAACGCATTTAAAATTTCCTGATGAAGCTGTACTTAGCGCAGAAGCAAAAGATCTGATCAGCAGACTTCTTTGTAATGTAAACCAGAGGCTTGGCTCAAATGGAGCAGATGAAATAAAGGTGCTGCACAGTGTGTTTTGAGCCAAGTTCGTTGTTGCTTACTTGAGTAGATGGAAAATAACTTGATTGTCTGTTTGTTTAGGCCCATCCTTGGTTTAACGGTGTTGACTGGGACCACATTTACCAAATGGAAGCAGCATTTATTCCTGAGGTTAAAGATGAGTTGGACACACAAAATTTTGAGAAGTTTGAAGAGGTAGGTTCTAACGAGGCATTTTATGCCTTCAGTAAATTCTTATGACTTATGAAAGAGATGTAGCTAATCAGAAGTGTTTCATGCTGCAGTCTGAGCACCACGCTCAAACTTCATCAAAATCTGGTCCATGGAGAAAGGTATTCTTGCCGGATATAATTTTGTAGATATATATATGGAAAGAACTGCTTTTTTGGTACTTGTTATGCATGTGCTGTGTTCATGTGTGTTTGCAGCATTCTTTATTAGTTACTATATTTTGCCTTCTTTTTTTGGCTTGCTTATTTCATTTTGTGAGATCTATAGATGAAAACTGTTATATGCTTATATGGGGTACAAATACTTAAAACTTGGCAAGAAGCAAGATTTGCACAGGTTGAAAGATGAAAATGGTTAATTTTGTTCTTGTTCTGTGAAGAACTTCTGTTTTGTTTGATTTGGGATCCCAGCAGTTATGTAGCTCGAGTGTATTCACTTACATGACCTTGGAGTAGGACCAACTATTTTATTTTTTAAAAGGTGAATTATGTTGTTAAAATGGTGTATTCTATTGATGAATAGCTGGAGGATACCGTATCAGGAACTTTTAAGGTTGGAAAAAGTACTCTTTATGACAGTTTCTCAAAATATAAAATTGCTGTGAGATTTTTGTCTATTATGGATTCTGCAGATTTTTAATTTATTTTTTGTTTATCTCCAATTGATGTACATCTTAGGCAAAGGGGGATGTTTGCAAAACCTTTTATTTGGAATATTTTGATCTTTTACCTGAAAAATGTCCTATCTAGGGTGGGAAAAATACGATGTCAGAAAGAATATAGGTGGCTTGGTATCTTGGTGTCATGTTGAAAACATTCTTAAAATATTTGGCATTTACTGAATGAAATGATATAACATCCAACATGTTACGAGGCCTTTCGCTGCTGTCTTGTTCTGAAGCTTATCTTTTGTTTGCACTTCCAGATGCTTTCATCCAAAGACATCAACTTCGTTGGGTACACATACAAGAACTTCGAAATTGTGAATGACTATCAAGTACCTGGAATAGGTATTCGTTGCTCCTTATGTTTGTTATTTGTATGCTTTTCTTTAGGACCTCTCTCAAATGCTTATTTAATTTGTACTGTTGCACGTGACTAACTGATTCGTATTTGTGATTTTCTTCTGCAGCTGAACTGAAGAAGAAAACTACCAAGCCAAAGAGGCCAACGATCAAATCGCTCTTTGGTATGTTTACAGGCTCTATTTATAATTACTTGTTCATATACATAATAATAAACCGAAGAGATAAAGTATGAAGCAACTTGAGATTCATGGCTCATTATTCACATTTAGCTTTTCCTATTACAAATTGTCCTGAGATAATGAGATATAGTAAAGGAAAGGGATAATATCAGTTTCAGTCTCTAATTTTTTCTTTTTTCAGTTTTGATCTCCCATTTTCACAGACTATCAAACTTTGTAATGGAAGTACACTTCCACTCCCGCATTTGGTCCTACCATTTGTTGACTGTCAATTGACTAATGAAACCAACTATTAGAAGGTGCTAAATGTAGTTACTTTGGGAGTAATCAAAATAGTTGATATGTTAGTTCAACCAACAATCAACTAATGAGTGGACCAATTGTGGGAGTAAAATGTACCTCCAGGACTAAATTTGATAGTGAATGAAGAAAGAGGACCAAGTCTGGAAAAAGATGAATCTTTTAAGGACCAAAAAATAATATTATCCCATAAAAGGAACTAATGAGAATGGAAGGAAACTGATGTTACCGAAGTTGACGAATTTGTTAAAAGGGGTACACCCTTCATATGTAACGACTTCCTCAATACTATTTCCTGTGAGGCATAGGCTTCAAATACTTGTGTTGCAATGCATTTTACTTGAAGTTGCCTCTCCATTCATGCTTCTCTCGTCTTTACCTCTTTAGTTATTATAAAATCGTGACTTCCGTCTCACTTTTCTAACAGAGGATGAATCAGAAACATCAGAGGCTGCAGGCCAGTGAACTTCACCAGCAGAGAATGCCATTGACAGAACTCACTTTAATGTAGATGCATAGCTCTCGCTTTTGATCAGTCTGTGATGCTCTCTATAGACGCTCATTTTTGTTCGTTTCCTTTATGAAAAACTACAGTTGAATTGCTGCACTTGGAGTTGCAATGTCCTCTCTTTTTCTTTCTAACCAAATGCTTGCTGAGACTGAGAGGTGATCATTGACAGTTTTATTTCAGTAAAATGTCTTTTTTATCTGTCATCTTTTTGTTCGGAGACCACAACGTACTGTCTGAAGAATACAGAGTGATCATTTCTTGTTCAAACTCTGTACAAGTAATCAATAGTCTTTACTAGCAGCATTTGTGGTTCCGTTTTTACGTTGCAAAATGTCTTCTGTGCTTCACAGCTCTTCTACTTTATCAGCTTCACACATCACCGAAGAACTTTATGGGGATTTTTTTATTTTTTTAAAGTGATTTTTAAAATTTGATTTTTTAAAATTAGTGGTTTTTAGTGTCCTGGATGCTCTTTTTGAGTTTTAAGTGACTTTTAAAAATCAATTTTTAGAAACTAGTGATTTTTAAAATTTAGAGAATGTTAAAATCTGTGTTCTTTTTTAATTTTTAGTAGGTTAGATTTTAACTTTAATAAAATAAAAGAAGAAAAGTTATTGGATAAAGTAAAAATATAATAATAGTTAATTGGGTTTTTCTACGGTCAGGAAGGGATTTCGCCTTTCCTGGCGTCAGGAAACCAATAAGATTTCGACAAATAATATTACATTGTCGTGGGCGATATCGTTTCGCCCAGGACAAAAAAAAAAATTTTAATAAATAAAATACAGAAAATTACTAAAGTATCCTTTTATAATTTTAAAAATTTTATAAAAAATCTTAATTTTAAAATTATAAAATCCTTTCTAAACACATTTTATATTAAGAACACTTTATATTTTTAAATCAAATTAAATTCAATTTCTTTAAACATTCATCTAAAAATCCAATCGGAGTAACCCTAATTCCCAAATCCACTTTCAATGACAAGCTCTTCAACGCCGCCAAAAGCGCAAGCCAAACTTTTTTTATCAAATTTTTAAGTTCATCGATAAATTTGTTTAAGTTTGAAAAATTTTCATGATTCATTAATTGTGTTTGACATGATATTCGAGCCAAACATGTCCTTTTAATGATGTTTGACATGTGATATGATGATCACTAAGAAGGCGGTTGAAGACGACAGAGATCGCGACGGCAGGTTTGTGATTCCGGCGTCGGTTGTGCGATGGCAAACATATGAGGCGGCGGTTGACGGAATAGAGGAGTTCCGGCAACGGTTTCCAATTGGTTGGAGCTTCGACGCGTTTCTGGTTTCCGATTGAACCTGCGGCCATGGTGGCTGTCGTGAACAGCTTCTCCGGCGACGTGGTGATAGGGTCGACGGCGCGATTCCGGCGTTGGCGAACAGGGGTATCTGTGTGTGTCGCGACCGGCGATAAACGCAGGCTGAGTGCGGTGGTTCTGAGAACGGAGGCGTTGCTTTGACGTGCGACTGACGATCGGTGAGTGATGAACAGAGTTTTGCGTTATGGTGATGCTTGAGTAGTGGCTGTGGTGGTACACTGGAGTCTAAGGACGGTTAAAGTGTGTTGCAGATTAGCGGCGACGCGCTGCGATGGCGTTGGACTCGATTCCGGAAGGAGCGGTTGTGTTGTGATTTCGCCGGCGGTTGGTGCTAGAGTGGTTTCCATCGAGATAGTTGCAGCAGCGAATCCGGCTATGGCGATTGTAGGCGAGAGTGGTGGTTGTGAACTTTTCCGGCGAAGGCAGTGGTGAGTTGTAGCGACCAAAGGAATTGCAGCGGGTTGTTGGCTTCAAGCCGGAAATGGATTTTGTGAATGTGGTGCGTTCCAGCGTGAGTGTTTGTTGGCGACGGACAGAAACAGAGTAGCTGCGTACCGTGGGAGCTGTGGTGAACTTGCAGGTTGTTTGGCTTTTGAGGGTGGGCCCCTCACACAAGAACTACTTTTCCTTTGAGAAAATGACAAATTCCTCACATTTTTTCCTGCAGTTGGATAAATTAGGCCAAAATTATAATTCTCATGCATTCATCTCAAATTCTTATAATATTTTGGGAATAAGCATAATTGATCAAACAAAGTTCTAAATGCATTCAAAATTCTAGAAATTCATCTTAAAATAAATACAAATTGATATAAATGTGACCCTAATCAACATGCTGTTTATTACCTTTCATCTATTTTTATACAAGAGATCTTTCTCACTTGGAACCATGAAGATTTATCCATGCCAGCCAAGCCAAGGTGAATGCAAGATAATAACTTGAAGCATTTTGGATCGGTGCTCTAATATGTATTTTCTTCCTTGCATTTTCTGCTGCCCCAAATACTCCCTGTTGTTAATTTTTTGCCTTTTACCTTCTATACTTACTAAAATAATTGGAATCATAATTTGTACTAGATAAGATACATACGTGCAATCCATTTTCTATTCACCCGAATGCACCTACATGCGTTCATATTGTTTAATTTATCAAATATAGATCCAAGAATTTCAATAAAAGTTTCAGGTTCTCAAATTTATTTTTTGCCAAATATCACTGTTAAGTGTTGTCATTTGGATATACAGAGAGGATTCTAAGTTCTACTCACTATTTCTCAATATCATTTTCTCCGAGGGGTTAACTTTAAAAAAATCGATTATTCTCCTTTCGTTCGAGTTTGCATACAAAGGTCACACTTGCACACATTGGCGTTAGCTCTTGATTTGAGCAAAGTTATCAAAACAGTTGCGAGAAATCACATGAACTTATATTTTAAAAGAAGAGTCTCTTAACAGTGAAAGTATTTTTCTTATTTATTTTCTTACATTTTACCCATTGAATCAAATGTTTTGAGATTATATCAAGAACAAGTATTTTCATGACATAAGAAAATATTAAAATTTGGATTTCATCTTTGTGGAATTTATCATAATTAATTTTGATAATTACGTAGTAGCTTAAAATTCTATTATCTTGAATTACAATTTTTTCGTATCTTTTATTTGATTGGCATAATGTGAAGTCCCATGTATATCATTTATTTTATCCTTGAATGTGAGTGAGTCAATTATAATATTGAATATAATATATATATATATAGTAATAAAAAATATTCAAATTATAAAATCGATTTATCCTAGAAGTTCAATTTTCTTTATCAGGAGACCAAATGTTCTGTTGTCTTAGAACACAGGCAAATAGGCAATAAATAAATTTATTACTATTATTATAACAGTGATTATGTTCACATAGTATAGCACATTTATAACCTTATAACAAAATAACTGAAATGACATGAACACATCGGACTGTAGATTCATTTGAATGTATATGTTGGTGATGAGAAAGTCTGACAATAGCAACATATTCACCATGGAATCCCATTATTTTCTATTGGCAACATAATCAAATAAGCACCCCAAAAAATAGCTTATCTTCTCCACCTGGTGAAATCTTTTGACATATTCTGGCAGTCTTCAACTGCAACTTCCACCACAGTGGAAAGTTTCCGACTACGCCTCCCAGATATGTGCTTCTGTAATGAACCGACAGCGTTTGTTACAATCAGAGAAGTAGGAGATTGAGTTGAACAACCATCCACAAGCTTTATCCAATCTCCAAAAGGGGCAATAGGGCGTACATTCTCCTCAAGTTGAAAATGTGAACACGTACACATTTGAATTATAAATTCTAGACAATCCTAACCAGCATACATTTGAATTATAAATTCTAGATAATTCTAACCAGCATAAAAAATTTGAGAACTAAGTATCGAGGAAAAAATTGGACAAAACTCACAAATGAGTATGCTGCAATATGTTAAGTACACACAAGTTAGATGCAGTAACACAAGTTCAAAAGATAAATCAACAAAATTGAGGCATACTTTGATACTAGAAATAAAAGACCATGATGAAGCACTATATTAATAGAACCTTGGCTACTAACTCTCATGGAAAATATAGTAACCTGGTAAAGGAGAACTAAATGTAACACCAACTATAAAATGCTTAATTACTTCTATAAACTGGTTCACTCCGAATAATTGGATTATTAGGTCATTATATATTAACTTTTGCAGGTTGGCACATTAGGTCATTTTATATATCAATTTTGGCATATTAAGGCCAAGTTTACCTATAAGGCTATAACTCCCCAATTCGGGTTAAAAATTCACTTGATCAGCCTAAATGTGCAAAAAAAAAGGCCTAAAATTGCCAGCCGAAACACCCAATTTCGGCCTAATCGTGCAAAATTTTAAAACTTAAAGGCCTAAATGTGTCAAATTAGTTAATAATCTAAATGTGTTAGCCTGTAAATATATTGTCTTGCAATTACTACCCCAATAGTTACTGTCCTAAAAAAAAGAACATTATTCTCTGCTCAATTATTACGACAAACGCAAATGCAAATTGCTATCATAATTAGAAACTAAAAACCACCATGAAATCTCTATGAATCAATTTATCTTGATTACACCCATAATTGGAAGTACAATGCCCTACATATATTACCACAATTAATTTCTGGCATTTACATAAAAATTGCTTATGTATAGACAAAAAAAATCTTGTAATTGCTAATACAACACCAGGAACAACAAGAAAGCATTAAACAAGTCAGTTTAAAGAGTATCTCCTTCCTAGCATGAGAATATAAAAGGCCAGCTGCCATACGAGAAATGCCTGGAAGAGTAGGTTCTAAAAAGTCAACCAATCGACAACACAACTAACATATTGTTTGCTCCAGTTTTACTGGAGATAACCAATTTATTTTTCCTGTGATTATAGATGCTTCAAACAAATATACTAGGCAAAAGCGCAAAAAAGAATAATGAAATGACACTTCAGTCCTAATGCCACTAAAACATTAATATGATTCCAATAACTTCTGCACTGTGAAAGTGGCAAAACAATTTATCTTCTAAAGTTTGACACCTAAATATGTGAATTGGAACTTAACTTAAAGTCAGACAAAAAAGTGTTATCACAAGAAAAAAGAAAAAAAAGAAGGGGAATATTCCAAACAAACTTGCTTTGCTTGCTTCAAATTTGTGTATGAAAATTGCTAAGCAACTTATGCTTAATTTTAAAACATTATAGTGGATAACCCAGATGTTCCCCCCAAAAAAAAAAAAAAAACATCTTAACAGGAAATAAGTTAACATGCTACAATATCTACCTTGTATTTCTTGCATATGGAAACAAATTCAGGGAGATTGCAGAGTTCCCCTTCCATGCTGTAGATTCCCTCTACCACAACTATTATATTTTTCCAGGGCCTGTGTGTTCTAGGCTGTCCATCAGCAGTTTGTTCCCTCAGAACTTTCTCCAAATGGGATGGTACTAGACAAAGGATAATGTCAATTACAAACAACTATTAATTAATCAACAATATTTAAAACTATTTAATTTTTCAAAGAACGAGCAAATATCAAGTTTGTCAATTCCATACTTATTTTATACTCGGTATCCAGCCAAAGACCGACTAATCCATACATGTTTAGGGAATTTACAGTTAATAGATGCTATGTGGATCCAGAAATCCTCATGACCTAAGCTACATTAGCAAGTAAAGGAACATGCAGTAAATCTATGTTTGGTTTGGGATTTTGAATATACATCTTTAATCAAATCAGTAAATTTCAATAATATTACAGCCCAAGCTCCAAACATCAACTGCTAAACCAATATCAGTATTAGCATCCTTTGCATCATAGGCTGCAATAGCTGCAACAGAGAATTTGATTTTAGTACAATTAGGCAGCATACAAAACTTTGAGGTTGCAACATACTTGTATACCTTTGGAGCAATCCAATACGGACTACCCTTTAATGATAGATTTGCTGCTTCCCCATTTAGCTGCAAATAACAAAAAAAACATAAACTCAAGTAACTGTTAATAATTTAAATAGAAAAAGAAGCTCTAGGTGTACTATCTCATATGTCAAGTTTGGTCTATGTTTGTTTGGCATGTACCATAATTTTCCTCTATAGCTACTTTCTGAAGTTTGAGGTGTATCCCACACAAGATCAAAGTTCTGTGATTATTATGATAATCTATTCAGTAAAAAAGATGCCAACAGGATTGACCCTAAGGCCTAAACAATATATATATATATATATCTGTTAGGATTCAGATTTTTTAATTGCTGTTCTTGGTGTGCATATTTTACATTTGTTAAGTAGATAAGGTATAACACTTTACTCCGACATTGAAGATGTACAAGCAATGAGATAATAACTGATGTGCAAGCCTGCTTCTACCTCCATGATCTACTTATGGGAATATAAGATTGATACAGTTAGCTCAGCTGATTAAAATGTCTTAGAATTAAAATTTCTCAGGCTTTTATCACTCAGCAACCAATTAAGAACAACATGGAAATCCCAAATTCAAGTAACAAAACCCACACACATAATGTTCCAGTCAATCATATAAGACTTATTACCAAATTATATACGCTAAAATCTTGAAATAGGCACACAAATAGTATGTCGTAGCATTGACTCAAAACATAGTCATAAACAGACCAATATTCAGAAAACTGACATAAATTCTAATAATTAGCCACTTAAAATATTACAGTAGAAGTTGTACTTTTCTTAAGCTAGAGGCATCTTCTTCAAGCTTCTCTATCTCTGCTTAATCAGCCGTGATTTCTGAAGTACTCGTTGAAACTGCTTCAGGTACTTTATCCTACTTCAGTTGGGAAAAAATCATTCATAAGAGAAGATGAATCTAAATCATCGACTTCTTAGAAGAGATGATCAACAAAAGGTAACATACCTATGCAAAATAAAAAATAAAAAAATCAATGCATCAAACAAGTTAGAGATTGGCACCAAAAAAACACCTTAAAAGTATATGCAGCTTAACATTTTTCAGTTTAATAGAATCTGAACTTAAAAGATCAAAATTTCAAGGTGGAAACATGGAAAAATTGTTTATCGACTTTTAATCAGTCATCGCATAAAAATCACTTAAACTATGAAATGGGAATAACAAATTACCAAGTAGTAAAAATGGTGAAGACCATCAAAAGAGTAAAGAAGCAACCAAATATACCTTCTGAGAACTGGAAAGTGAAACGAGGCCAGAACGCAGAGATGCAACGGAGGCCTTATACTGCAATCTAGCTTCGTCGAGGGCCCCCCACCGACATCAAAGTTGTTATGATGTTGATGACGAGATTGCAACGCGGAGGCGGAGGAAGATGCAGAAGAGGACTCCGACATAGACGTCGTCGTTTGGATTGTCTGCGTGAGTCGTACTGGTAGTGGAATAGGGTTCGGCGGATGTGTTGGACCAAAGTGCAGCGTCGCAGAGATCGTCTTTCATAGCGGAGAGGTTTAAGAACGCTTCCTGAATTCTCTCTTCGAGATGCTTCCGTCCCTCGACGCGTACTCGTGAATGAAATTGGAAGGGAATTTGAGTGTAACAGGGTGAAATTGAAAGTGAACGTCGAAATTAGGATCTCGTGGGTGAATGAATGTTTTAAGAATTTGATTTTAATTTGATTTAAAAATATTAAAATATTATAATTTTTTAATTAAAAGGATAATTTAGTAATTTTAATTTTATTTAATAATATTAATTTATTTTATTAATGGTGCGATTGCATTATGCACAGTGCAATCGCCCTAGTGCAAAGTGCAATCACTTTAAAATTATATTGTACGTTGAATCATGAATCCAACGGTATTTAAGGAGTTTACTGACGTCAGGAAGGGCGAAGCCTTCCTGACCATAGAAGGACCTTAGTTAATTAATATGTTTATTTAGATTATTTATAGGGGGCTAGGGTTAGGATTTAAAAATTATATTTTCAAAATTCAAACTAGAATGAGTTTTAGATTTTAAAATCTAAATTTGAGTTTTTAAATCCCAAAAAGAACATTAGACTCCATTTGGATGAGTGGATTTGAAATTCATGGATTTTACGCACAAATAACCACTATTTTCAAGTAAGTTAGGGTTCCATTTGGGTGAGTGAATTTAAAATTCGTAGATTTCACACACAAATAATTACACTTTCCAAGTATTTTAGGTGAATTTACAAATACTTAGATTTGAGTTTATGTTCAAAATGGAGGAATTCTAAATGTTCATCAAAATCATGTCATTCCTGAAATCACCCCTCCCTACTCTTCCATCTCTATCTCTTTACAACTCGTGATTTGAAATATATGCGTTCTTACATGTATTTTTTTTTTTAAATTCATCCACCCAAATGGAGCCTAGGTCAATTTACAAATACTTAGATTTGAGTTTATGTTCAAAATGGAAGAATTCTAAATCCTTAATAAAATCATATCATTTGTGAAATTTTTTCTCTCTACTCTTCCATCTCCATTTTCCCTCTACTTTTTTCATTCTCCCACATCTCTTTACAATTCGTGGTTTGAAATATATGCAATCTTACATGTATTTTTTTAAAAATTTATCCATTCAAATGGAGCCTTAGGGTATTTTAAAATTTATGTTTTTATTGGGTTTTTGAATAGGGTAGATTTTAATTTTATTATGTAAGAGAAATAAAAGTAGAATGAGTAGTGTGGAGTAAAAATAATATTTTTTAATTAATTGATATATTTTATAGGTTAATTTATTGTGAGTAGGGTTAGAATTTTGAAAATCTAAACTAGAATGAATTTTGGAATTTATTTTCAAGTATATTGCTGTTGTATTTTATGAGGAGGTCATTATTTTCTTTGTATTTTTTCATTCATCCTCTCTTTCTAAATTGCCCTTGTATGCTATGGAAAAATGCAGTTCAGCTCCCATTGCCTTAATTTCACACTCTTTTACTTTTATTTTATATACATTATTAAAGAAAAGGATAGAAAATTAGAAAAACGAAAGTCACCCATCAGAAGAAACAATGAAGATGTATAATTAAGTTTATGTGAGACGTAACATAATTTAGGAATAAAGTTTTAACCCTCTGAAATTATTTCACGCAAAAATTTCTTTATATATTTAAGAATTGAAGTTGATTTATTTGGCCGATTTAATCTGGGAATTCAGGTCACTCACTTAAGTGGGGAACCGATAGCCAGGTGAGTTAGAAATGACATTTTTTTATGATCGCATGACTCTATCCAACTGCCTTTCCAAATTTTAGTCCAACAATATGCCCTAAAATTGAGAATCCAAACATCAGACTGATGTTTTTTTTATTTTTTTCAACTATTAGAGCTAAATTATTTTTGAAGTTGTTGTCATATCCTTCAGCAACAACAGTATATGATTTATTTAATTCCCTCATTACTCCCTCTATCACTTTTTTATTTTTCCATTTAATCTTTTAATTTCTTTATCTTTAAATTACATTTTATTACATTAATGATTTTATATACGAATATATTCTTGTAGTATCGTTCACTTAAATTAATTAATGTTCTTTGATAAAAAAAATATTTTATAAATTTAAATACTATAAATTAATTTTATTAAAAAAGTTTAAATGGAAAAACAAAAAAAAGGCCGAAGGTATACTTTCTTACTTTTTTTTTTTTTGAATAATAATTCATTATTTCTCTTGGTTCTTTATGATAGTTTTACAAAAATCATTTGATTTAGGATCTTTGGAGCCGATTTTTGGTTGGATTTCTACTCACCTACAAATAAATGTATAAGGTCATTGTAGAAGTAAGCTAATTAATGATCAAATTTAATTTTTGACACGATGCTATATGCAATGAGGTCCAATCCTATTTGTTGTCATGTTGCTATAACTACAATTCTAGTTTTTAGAATGTTATAAGCAAATAATAATGAGAAGCAATTAAACTATGAATTTAACTAAATAAGTAATATGCCAATTTCACTCCACATTCATCTTCATAATTTAGATGAGTAAAAGTGTTCAGTTAATTAGTAAAATTTAAATTCTAAGCATACTTTTGATTTTTACTGATTAGATAAATAGAAAATCTTAACGAGTGAATTTGTCAAAAAAGTTTATATTCTTCATTTATCTATCAAAATCTCCAATAAAAAAGAGAGTAGGTAAATTATGCACAAGTGCATTTTGTAATTGTTTTATCATTTTAACTAAAAATTGCATGCAATTGTTTTTAGTTACATGTTTAGTGAAATTAATTACAAAACCCTATCTTAAAAAGAAATGGGGAGGGAGTATTTAAATTCATGGCATGCATTAGTTAACTAATTAAACTTTGTTTTAGGATCAGAAAGAATATTTACAAGCTTGAGGATGAAAATATAGAGTACTTGCCTATTGTGTTCGATGTGGCACTACCATGCATCACTCATTGATAGGAAAAAGAGCTCGAAATTGATATCCCTGATGATGGTAGAGGCCGGGTTGTAAGAGATTTATGCAAGAAAAGAGCTGCTGTGACAATTACTACCATATCAGCTGCTGTGACATATACAAATGAGTAGTTTTTGAAAATAGGGTATGTTTGTATAGGAAGATGAAGATGTTGACACGGACTTAGAAACGGAATGTCACGAGTTTCACTCGCTCTCCATAAGACATTATTTCCCAGTACACTGTGCAATACGGATCGTTGGCAACCGTTACCAAGATACAACGACTCTAGAACTTTAGATTGCTCCACTGCAAATCGGAAGTTATCGGTGAATCGCAAATAGGTATCTGGAACTCCCGACAACTCTAATGCAGAACTTAATAGGATGCTTGAATGCTTTTCGAGGGGAGAAGACTTTTTTTTTTTTTTTTTGTGAATGATTCTGGAAATGAACTCTGGGGTCTTATTTATATTAGTTAAAGAGATGTGATGCATTTTGGTGAAAGGTTGCATCTTTTCCAGACCTTTAAATCTGAGTCATTGGATCACACCTCTTGTTTTTAAGGGCTCTGACGTTACCCGTTGGCTGCCCCCAACCCTGAATTGTGCCTGCCTGACTTGGATTCAAATCCCACTGGACACGCACCCATTCCGACTTGCACATGAGTGACCCGGGTTCAAACTCCATCGGACGCAGCGATCAGGATCTAGATCCGCTAGAATCTGACCAAAAATTCGACCTGCCCATGGTTAGTGTCAGCCGAACTATCGCGTCGGTTCGATGAGCCGTGATCCGTACACCCTTGCATCGAGCCTTGACCCGTTCAAAAATTAAAGGTTCCTCAACTCCTCGGGAGGATGCGTGCGTGCGAAGTGCAAAGTGCGCCTCTAAAGCACTCAATGCGACTATGTGCGCGTGCTCGAATCCGAATCCGAACCCGAGCCCGTTCGGGTGTTAGAATGATTTCAAGTCTAATGTGAATGTCTTAGTTTTCTAAGAGGCATTTCTACAAACACCTTGTTGCGCTAACAGGCTTTCGAAATAACTTTTGGTGAATAATTTTTTTTTAAAGGTTGCGACCTTTTGGAAAAGTTAAATGGTGAAGAGTCACACCTATTACCACAACTCTTGAAATCTATAAATAGATCCTCGTACATTGTCATTCATCATCAAATTGAATTGAATTGATTTAACATTTTGAAATTAATTCAACGAGTATCAAATGCATGCATATTAGAAACATAGATGTTTCAAGCTCTTCAATGAGAATGAAAATAAAATTGTATTTTCTATTTATGCCCCGTACATGTTGGAGAAAAAATATCTTTATCGTGGTTACATCATTGAGAAAAAATATTTTTTGGTCCCATAACTTATTGAGTGTCCGCTTTTGATCCCAAAAATTTTAACTTTTCGATTTTGATCTCATAACTCTTTGAGTTTGTCCAATTTTGATCTCATTTTTACCAAAAAAGTAAAAATAATACTCCATTCGTCTCATAGCAACTTACCAGGAGTAGAAACACGCATATTAAAAAAAGTAGAATAATACATTTTTCTTAATATACTCTACTTTTTTCTTAATTCGTGTGTCCAGGGAAAAAGACTCGGGACGGAGGGATATCATAATTGATTAAATGAAGCTTATGATAAAATAAGATTCTTGGAACAATGTCACTTAAAAAAATCGTGGAGAATTAATATCATAATTGTTATTATTTTGCTTTAACTTATATCAAATTGTAATTATTATTTTATTAGCAGTTATTTTGATATCTGGTTACCATTCATATTTTATTATGCTCGTGAGTCCCGGAGACTAATCAAGTAACACCAAAGATTTCTATAAAATTACAAACCTAGGATGATTAAATTAATCAATTCTCATCATTATTACTCAAAATCACTACCAAAACCGACGTGTTTTTTTGGCACTTAGCCATTATCTTCATCTCCCTGTCTCACTATGCCGGCCCAAACCAGATCTCCAACATTCAAACTCCGACGACTTCTTTCCCTCTTTATTCCATTCATTCTTCACCTCTTCATATACCAATCCCACTCTTCAAATTCTTCATATACCAATCCCACTCTTCATATACAATTTCTTGATGTTTGAATTAGTCCATGCAATGCAATCTCAAGAGCAATTGAACTATTATTGCACTAAAAATCTTTATATAAGAAGCGAGCTATCCCAATGGGTAGAGGACGTCACTAAGCAACTCATAGAAGACTTGCCGGAAAACCAACACCAACCGACGGGCGGCGGAGAAGAAAGGCCGAGAAAAGCCGCGAGGAGGAGCTCCGACGACGGACCCGCCTTCCTCGGCAGCTGCCACGATCATATCAATATCCAAAGAGCGAAGGTGCTGAGCAGAGAGCCCGATGAACCCTGTCTGGCTCTGCTCACTCTTCTGCTGGAGTGCGCAGTTGCTATATCGGTCGACGATTTAGGTGAGGCGCACAGAATGCTGCTGGAGCTGACGCAGATGGCGTCGCCTCACGGCGCCTCGAGCGCGGAGCGAGTCGTCGCTTACTTCTCCGAAGCGATGCTGAGCAGAGTGATCAGCTCGTGGATAGGCGTTTCCGCTCCCTTGATCAACATGAGGAGCGTTCACGCCGCCTTCCAAGCGTACAACAACGTCTCCCCCTTCGTCAAATTCGCGCATTTCACGTCCAATCAGGCGATTCTGGAGGCGTTTCATCGCCACGACAGGGTGCACATTGTTGATCTCGATATCATGCAGGGCCTGCAGTGGCCCGCCCTGTTCCACATCTTAGCCACGCGGGCCGAGGGCCCGCCTCGCGTTCGGATGACCGGGCTCGGGGGCCCGATGGACCTCTTGGTTGAGACGGGCAAACACCTCTCTGTCTTCGCCAGACGCCTCGGGATGCACTTTGAGTTCTACCCTTGTGATAGCAAATGTGGGGACATTGCTGATGTGTCGGTGCTTAATATTAGGCCAGGGGAGGCGCTGGCTGTGCATTGGCTGCAGCATTCGTTGTACGACGCGACCGGGCCCGATTGGAAGACGATGAGGCTCCTGCAGGGCCTCGGGCCGAGGGTGATCACTTTAGTGGAGCAGGAAATATCGCACAGCGGCTCGTTTCTCGATAGGTTTGTGGCGTCCCTGCACTACTATTCGACGCTTTTCGACTCGCTCGGAGCGTTTTTGCCGGGCGACGACCTGGGCCGCCACCGGGCTGAGCATTGTGTACTGCAGAGGGAGATTAACAATGTGCTGGCGATTGGGGGCCCGGCCCGGAGCGGGGAAGATAAGTATAGGCATTGGAGGAGTGAGCTTATGAGGAGTGGGTTCGTGCAGATTCCGATGAGCACAAATTCAATGGCTCAAGCACATTTGATACTGAATATGTTTCCTCCAGCTGATGGATACAATGTTGTGCAGGGCGATGGGACACTGAGGTTGGGGTGGAAGGATACTAGCTTGTATACTGCCTCTGCTTGGACTTCAATAAATAATCCTTTTAGATAGAAATATAGTATGTATATATATGAGGAGAAGGAAATTTTCGGATGGTGGTGTTGCTTCGAACCCAATTAAGATTTTTAATTGAAGGTGATTTCCAACCCGAAGAAACTACAACTACTGAGAAAGAGAAAAGCCCTGAAGAAATTGATTCGGAAAGAAATGTGCCTCTGAATCAATTTATTGCTAAGAAGAAAAAGAGTTTAAAAAAAAGAGGTAAAACTATTCTGGAACATCCTGAAGAAGCGGATGAGGATGAACATTCTGAACAAAAATCTGAGGAGCATTTTGGTACACCCTCTTAATCCATGAGGATCAGGTATCCTCTGAACATTCCGAGTCTGAAAATGATGAAGAAGAGAGTACTTTGATATTTCTAGTGCTAAATACGAAGAGATAAGGACTAGACTATTTATTCTTGTAAAATTAATTAAGGTGTCTGACTTTGAAAGAGTTAATATGGTTAGATATCTTGAGGATAGGTCCTTGTTGTGTATTGTTCAGTTCTAAGTTGTTCTATGTTGATTGAATTTATGAGTTTTATGCTAATTTGAAAGAGCACAGTGGTAGAGAGAACTCTAAATACTATGACAATACTTGGTTTAGAAATGCTGAGATCATAATCACCCCTAGGATCATAAATGGAATCCTGAAAACAAAAAAATGTTTTGAGCCAGCTGTAGATGATCTTGATGAAGTGATTTATGTTCTTACTGGTCAAGTGACAAGATGGGTGAATAAAATAAATTCTTCCAGATTGACAAGTCTTTATTCTATTTTAATTGCACAAATTAGTTGTTTACAATGGGTTGTCTTCCACCAACACTACCATTCTAACAAAAGAGCAAGTAGTTCTTCTATACAAGATCGGTTTAAATAAATTTGATTTTGGTCAGAATATTTTTAGAAACATGATGAGTTACACTGGGGACATTTCTGGAAAAGGACTGCTATCGTATCCTTATTTGATTTCATAACTTTTGGAGGACACCGAGTTTGAGAGAAAATATGATGAAACCATAAGTAGTTTTCAAGCATATTTTAGAATCTTAAACGCTCTGTCCAAGAGTTCTTGATTTGTCCTTATCTCGAAATGAACCTGGAGAGCCATCAGAACCTGCTGTTGCACAAACTCCGACTGCTAATGTTTCTGAAAATATAGGCAACATTCATGCCAATATTTCTCTCGGAGGATCAGTACATTCTATCCAAATTACCTCTGAGTATATATGTGCTCATATTTCTTCTTTGCAGACTATAATCGATAATTTCCTTGCTAATGTTGAGGATCTAAAGATCAGGAAGGAATTTTGGGAGAATCTCCTTTCTACTCCTATAGGGGAAGTAGGTATTGATGTTGAAGCTGAAGAAAGAGGGTTAGGGGGAGTTGTTCTGGAAAAGATAGAAGAAGATCCAGTAGCGGAGAGTGATGCTGTAGATGTTGTTGCTAGTGTTGTAGAAGATGTTGTACCTGAATAAGTTGTTGCCAGTGTTGATCCAGTTGATGTTAATACTGTTATGACTGAACAAGAACAAGTAGATGATGTTATCCAAGAAGAGCCACAAGTTGTTGTTGCTAATGAACATCAGAATGATGTTGTTCCTGATGATGTTGCTTGAAGGTTAGAGCTTATACTATGAGGGAGATTTTTAAGTACGTGGAGCTTAGCAGGTTTACTGAAGATCGTTGATTACATTGTTTTCTTCCCCTTACTTTTGTTCAAAATTTTCTCTTTTGTAAAGACTCATTTTATATTTTCTATTTTTTTACGGTTGTAATAGTGGATAGTTTGCACACTTAGTTGTTTTGGCTTTATTGCCTTGTTGATTGTCTGGTGTAAAGCACCTTGTGTGCGCTTTATGAACCATTTATATTTGATTGATAGTTGTGTTTGGTCCATAAACACCTTGTGTTGTGCTTTATGTCTAAATGATATCTTTCTTATTTGCTTATTTATTTATTGTTCTCACTTTTGTTGATGAAAATTTTATTGTCTATGAAAATATGCTATGATATGTTTAAACATTTACATGTTTGGGCCAATATCAGTATGTTATAGTAGAAAGATCAAATTGGAGGAGATTGTTCATGTTGACATAATGTTGTAACTTGTGTTCTCAACATTTTTGGCAATATCATAATTTTCCCTTTTGATTAACTTAATTTATGATAACTTTATGTTGTCCTCTTTACCTAGGCATGCAAGTTGAGGATTGAAGGAGTTCTAAAACCTTCATTCACATCAAGTGTTTGCTGCTTGAGTAGAGAAGTATCCCACTAATTCGGAAGTTATCATCATTGAGGGAAGTTAGGAGAAGTTACTTTAGAGACCTATTTCTCAGTCTCTTGGAGAGTACAAATGCTAAAAATTACTTCTATAAATAGAGGAAGCATTAGACACTTCAATGTGTGGAATATATCACCAAGAAACTATCAAGTACTTCGTGTATTTAAGATCTAGGCAGTTATATTCTTTTGCCAGATGCTAGACTAAGTGTATTTAGCATAACATTATTATTTTGGATTAGCATTCATTTGGCTAAACGTAGATATATTTTTCTTATTTTGACCTACTTGTTAGGTCTTGATTGGGTTCCTTGTGTAAACCTTGTTTGTATCACTACTTCGTTATAGTAAACTTTTTCGCCATAAGGAGTCACAAATTACACATTGTATAATTTTTGAAAATTTTGATATCCCTTTGCAAACTCGTGTTTAAGTCTTCCCTTATGTGAGTTGTATTTTAGGTTTCAACATTTTTACAACACTTTTATAACATGTACGCACACACCCTCTTCAAACTGAAAACAAGCTGGGTTACAATCAAGTTGTTGACTTGATTCGTGAGATATGTCCTCTAGTTCCTAGAAATTTTTTTGATAGCAAACAATGAGTCTTCCCATGAAGAGGATTGATTGTTGTACACTGAATTGTATGATACATTGAGGTGTAGATAGCGAACTTGATTTTCGTAAGGTTTGTGGTCGGTCATGATTTTATATAATGCAATTTTAAAAAAGATCATTATTTAAATTGAAATTAATTTTTTTATATGTACACAAATTATTGTATGCACTAAAGTACATGACATCCACTTGAATTTTAAGTTCAAATTTAACTTCCATTTTGACTTTTTCAGTTATATATATATATATACACTACAAAAAAAATGGGTTTTAGCGACCGATTTAGCGACCGAAAATCGGTCGCTAAACACATTTACCGACCGATCAAGGTGGTCGGTAAAACTGTGGTCGCTAACATTTAGCGACCAAATTTTCATTCGGTCGCTAGCTTAGCGACCGCCGAAACGGTTGGTAATTAGTCGCTAAAAGAACCGGGATTTGACCCGTTTTTAATCGGTCGCTATTTATATAATTAGCGACCGATATATCAGTCGGTAAATATATAAGTAGCGACCGATTATTCGGTCGCTAAATAATAATTTTATTTTTTAAATATTTTGTTATATTTTATTTAGCAGCCGAATAATCGGTCGCTAAATTTTGTCGTGAAAAAAAAAATTGGGGCCAAGGTGGTTCGAACCTAGGCCTCCAGTGTGGCTCAGCAAGGCTCGAACCACTTGGCTAAGCCCCCAACATATTAACATATGCACCGCAACCTTTATTTGAGTCATATTTGGCTCAGATTAAATCCCCCAAATTCGCGCCTGTGAGGGGTCGAACACGCGACCTCTGGGCATCTCAGAGGTGGCGTGACCATTCGGGCACTTGGCGTTATTGTTCATTTTTGTGCAATTAATTGTATATAACTCCAAATTGAGTCACATTTTTTTTTAAAATGCTTCTAATTAAATGAGTATTGTTTCTACTTTATTTATGTTTATATATATTTCATTAAATATTATAATGTTAAAATTTTATTATTTAATATTACCAAAATTTATTAATTTGTTCATTTTTTTTGCAATTAATTGTATTTAACTCCAAATTGAGTCACATTTTTTTTAAATGTTTCTAATTAAATGAGTATTGTTTCTATTTTATTTATGTATATATATATTTCATTAAATATTATAATGTTACAAATTTATTATTTAATACTACGAAAATTTATTAATTTGTTCATTTTTTGCAATTAATTGTATTTAACTCCATATTTTTTAGTCACATTTTTTTAAATGCTTCTAATTAATTACTTGTTAGTTCTAATTTGTTTATGTATATATATATTTCAATAAATATTATAATGTAGTAAATTTATTATTTAACATTACAAAAATTTATTAATTTATTCAATTTAAAAATACAAATACAATTCGTTCAAAATTTTCACTTTCTTTGGATTTTTATATAACCATTTGAAACCATTTGAAACTAATTATTTTACGCTACTAAAATTTAAACATTCTACATAATTTAAACATTCAATATCCCATAAAAACATCCAACATAAATAAAATAAAATTAATTGTTCAACAAAAAAAAAACTATACCTAAAATAAAATAAAAACTATACCTAAAATAAAAACATCCAACATAAATAAAATAAAATAAAATTATAATTAGCGACCGTTTTGGCGGTCGCTAACTAAAAAATATGACTAAATTTAATTCTATTAATCATATATACCTATATCAACACAATTAACTATAGTCAATTAACTATATCAACAACAATATCAATTAACTATATCAACAATAATATCAATTAACTATATCATCAATACTAATAATCATCTTCATCATTTTCATCTGCCTCATCATCGTCATCATTTTCTTCATCTTCATCATTTTCTTCTTCATCTTCATCTTCATCCTCATCATCTTCTTCATCATCTTCTTCATTTGGTACACCTTCTTCTCCATCGACTTCGTTGTCAACAATTACCGTATCGGGATTTTCAGCCACTAAATCCACAGAAAGATTGATACCTTCGTCAAGAACTACTGTTTGAGCCTGTTGCACTTCAGTTTGGAATGGATCTTCAAATTCTGCAGTGTTGGATGAAGTAGGAATTTCCACCAATGACCTTGCCTTGACCTTACACACTGTTCTTAAGTTCGGTTTGCCTGAACCCGGATACTTGCAGTAATATACCTGAGATGCTTGTGATGCAAAGATGAATGGGTCGTATGCTGCTGGGTATTTTTTGTTGATCAAAATATCAACAATCTTGTAGTTTGCATCGACTCTTTTCCCTCCTCGTCCTGGATCATACCATTCACAAAAGAACATAACAATTTTTCTCGAAGGCCACCCTGGATATTCCACTTCAACGACTTCTTGCAACACACCATAGTACTCGATCGGTGCTTCATTGAAATTTCCACTGGTAACACAAACACCACTGTTTGAAGTGGCTTTTACTGAAGCATACGCAGCTGTGTGAAATTTATAACCATTTGAATAGTACCCGTTATAACATGTCACTTGTCGAAGTGGTCTTTTGCTCAAAGCTTCAAGATGTGGATTGTGAAGCTGATTATTTTGTCCCTATACATATTAAAAATTTAGAACATTATTGAAATACACATTTTGTAATATGGAATAGTGTTACATACCATTTTTTGGAACCAATATATGAATTTCTGGCGAACTGCTTCATAAACCTCTGCTTCTGTGATGCCTGGTTCTTGTTGACGAGTTTGCTCACAAAACATCCTACATATAACAAATAATTAGGTATAAAACCAATAACATATTTACAATATATTTGTAAAAATAATAAATTACTCACTCTATATATGGTTGAACCTCGGGCGTATTCATCAAGACGTACGACTATATCGTCTCTTCTTCCCAGTTATTTTTAAAATACCGTTTGGTCCTTTTACCCAGTGGTCGACCAGCATGTAAGAATACAGACAACATACCATCGAACTCACGAAGAGGATGTTCTTCTCCCCGGCCATCGTAGTTGCGAGGCTCATTTCTGATCCTGGTTTGAACTTGATCCCCGAAATAATAAGAACAAAATGTTCCAACCTCTTCAGTGAGATATGCATTAACAATGGATGCTTCAATGTGTGCTGTATTTCCAATATTACGTTTCAAGTTGTGCATATACCTAAATACAAAAACATTCAATTCATCAATATATAAATAATAATTAACAAAAAACTTTAGAATAATAATACTTACCTCTCGAAAGGGTACATCCACCTATACTGCACTGGACCACCGTGTAAAGCTTCATACGGTAAATGAACAGGTAAGTGCTCCATCGAGTCAAAGAAGCTGGGTGGAAAAAACTGTTCTAACTTGCACAGTAAAACAGGGATGTCTCTATCCAAACGCTGCATGTCATCCAGTGTAATCATTGAGGAAGTTAAGTCTCTGAAAAATAGACTTAATTCCGTGATCACACTCCATATATCCTTTGGAAGTGCGTACTTAAAGGCAATCGGTAGCAACCGCTGCATAAAAACATGGCAGTCATGACTCTTCATTGTAGTGACCTTCCCTGTTGCTGGCTCAAACGACCGACCCATGTTCGACACGTAATTGTCCGGAAAGCGCAAATCCTTCACCCATTGAAATATTTTTTTCTTATTTTCTATGGAAATTTGGTACTTTGCTTGTGGCCACTCACCTGCTCGTCGACTACTGTAGAGACTAGGACGAGAACAGAACTCACTTAACTCTTCTCTGGATTTTGCAGTGTCTTTGGTCTTGCCGTCTGTATTAAGGATCGTGTGGAACAAGTTATCAAACACATTCTTCTCTATATGCATCACATCCAAGTTGTGTCTAATCAATAATTTACTCCAATAAGGCAAGTCCCAAAACATGCTTCTCTTCTTCCAACCTCCACAGATACCTTTATTGTGTTTCATCCAACCCTCCTCAGTCGTTTTCCACAAGCCAGTTACTGTAACCTCTCTCAACAATGAATCACCTGAAATAAAGTGTGTATGGTTAAACTAAATTGATAAAACTCTTTTCATAACTAGTGATTAAAATATAAACAATATTTATATACCTGTTCGAACTTGTGGTCTTGTACGCTTTACATCATTCCCCTTTAGAAAGTGCACTTTGTCCTTCCGCCATTTATGATCATTACATAGAAACTTCCGATGGTTATCGAACCATGATACCTTTTTACTCAGTGGAAGCCAAAATGCATTAGATCCATCCATGCAGTACGGGCAAGCTTGTTTTCCTTGAGTCGACCACCCAGACAA
>JAPKLY010000520.1:84485-216110 GCA_026898435.1 Prunella vulgaris
AAATGGACTAGGAGTACTACAATTTACAAAAGAGTGTATTGAAACTCGTTAACAAAGTACTAATATCTATTTGAAGAGTAGTGACATGTTTAATAACAATATAGAAACCTTTCTTTTAGACTCAAGTAGGGAAATGATTCAGACAATATCTACCAAAGGGGGACTATCAAGTATCTTTTTCTCAATATAATCTACTTTACGTATAATTATTCCTAGAATAGCATATCCAAAAAAAACCGAGATAACTGAAATGTAATCTCACCTCTATGCTTTTTTGTACTTCTTGTGGCTCTATCAACATTAGGACCTTCGTCGTGTCATCATCTTCGTAACTCATTACTCTACATCTCCTTTTACCCATTATCTTTGTAGTTTACTCTTCAAAAAATAAAAATAAAAAATTCTCTTTTTTAGAGAGCTCATCTGTCTTTTTTGGCATATACCTTAAAAATCACATATATATTTCAGAGTAAATTTGAAGTATGTGTTATATTTCCAACAAAAAAATACCACTTCAGAATTTCATCGGAACCCTAAAATTCAAAGCCACATTTCATGATTATTAGTGACGGACTAAGATAATAACCACTAAAAAGATAAAATTAAACACAAAAAATAAGTTAAAATTTTGTACCTTTTATCAGACCCAAGTAGTGGAATGAACTTAAGACCGTCCTAATATCGTGAAGCGCCTCACCGAAAATTTTAGGGTTTCGCTTTTTGCGGGGGAGTTTTGAATTCCTCGGACAGGTTGAGGAAGATGACGTAAATGAAATTCATAAATTTTACCATAATAAATGTACCAAAAGTTATTAAAAAGTGGAAAAACAAATATCTTGTCAACAGTAAAAAAAGCTACTCTATTTTACCGGTTTTCAGAGCAATTAATGGAGCAAGATTTGGGGCAAAAGTCCCTAATTGTAAGTAAAGGAAATTGATGTCCTACATTATGTTTAGGCTCTTAAGAAAATCTCATTATGTAATCACTCCTTTTTAAAATTCAAAAATATATCATGCACACAATAATCACTCTTATAATATGTACTCCCTATGTCCCTTTATGAGTTGCTCACAATTTTTGGGTACTAATATAAGAACTATATAAAAATATTGATATAGTACATGTGATGTGATGAAGAAAAGTGAAAAAGTAATGAGAATAATGTAAATAATATTGAAAATAATAATAAAGAAGTGAATAATTTTTTTTTAAAAAGGTAAAAAACCAAATTAGCAACATATAGTGGGACGGACGAAAATGACAAAATGAGCAACTTATAGTGGAACGGAGGGAGTAGTATATATTGATACACTAAAGAACTTATTGTTGCCGTTAAATCATTGGTATATTTATTTGAGTGGGTATTATGTGTGCAAACTCACGAAAATAAGACATGTACGTAATAATTTGACTCAACTCAAACTGTCAAGAAATGGATAGTTCGGATCGAATTACAATTCGAATCAAGTCAAAATTGATACACACGAATTCTATTTGACGTGTATTACACATGTAATACTTTGCCTATTAATATTGAACCAATAAAATTTTCAAATATAATCAATATTGAAGTATGGAACAGAATTTTAATAGTTAAACTAAAAGGATGATAAGCATATAGATAATTAAAGAGTTTATCGCACCGTTTTATTTTTTAATTTAATCCTTCACATACGTATATTTCGAATTATATATTTGGCGGAAACAGCTCCCATGCATGCACTCATTAATTTTCATCATCAAGAAACAGTTCTCTCTCTCTCTCTCTCTCTCTCAATTCAACTAACTCCGGTGGACGTTACAAAAACAAGAAAATGTCTGATCATCCGCCTGCAGCCGATAACAATGTCATTCTGCAGTTATACGAGCATACCATCTTCGACCAAAACATCACCACCCTGATCACCAACTCCAGCCACTTGCTCGATTTTTGGATCCCTTCAATCAGGGCAGGCCCCTGCATTGTTGGCCTAGGCATCGAGCTCGTGGACGACGACGATGATGAAGTCGCCACCATCCAGTTCTGCATCGGCCACCGCTGCCTCATCTACCACCTCTACTCGGCCCTCGACGACTCCCGCTGCCTCGAACCGTTCCTCGGCGACACCAACTTCATATTTGTCGGCTTCGGCCTACAGTCCAAGCTCGAGGCACTCGGCCTCTATGTGCGCCACGTTGATTTGCATAATCTTTCGCACCTCATTGAAGCGGTGCGGGGGCCGGCGTCTTCTGATCTCACCGTTTTGGTCAGGCACGCGCTTCAGAACGTCGACGGCGTGTGGCCGCGCCCCTGTGGACGGACGTGGGATATGCTTCTTCTCTCACCGGAACAAGCACGCTATGCATCTGCCCATGCTTACATGGCTTATCAAATGGCGTGGCTACTCAAGTTTGGTGAGTATCCATCCATGGATTTCATTCCCATTAATTTGAATCTTGATTTTTCTTTACTTTCTGTTGAGATTTTGGATCTTATATATTTTCACGATATGGGAAAATTGTTTTTTCAAAGTTAGTAATTTAAGGGCGGTGATAAAACAATTAAATTGACGTAATTTGAGTTGGATTCTGGCCAAAATATATGTGGCCAAATTCTTCAATAAGTTAAGGTTAATTTTCTTTATACTATTTTGAAGAGGAGATTTTCTTTGTTGCCCTCTTTCTAGGATTTTTTTTTTCAATTAGGACATAAAAAGTTCCATTATACATACTATTATAGTTTTAATTCAGATTCATAAATAGTTGGGAAACTATTCAGCAAATAAGATAAGTTTGATTATGAATATAACAAATTAGAATTTGTAATTGGCTGTGTTGGATTATAGGATAATATATATTAGAATTGATTATAAAATAAAATTATAATAAAAGTAATATTAACTTTTTAAGTTTAAATTGGGTAAAAAAAAATTCTTTTAAAGAGAACAAAAAAGAAAATATCTCCTCCAAAATAGCATTTTCAAGTACTCATTTTGTCAGCCCGAAACTATCCTTATTTTATAATTACCATCCCCTCGATCCTAAAAAAAAATACTCCTTCCGTCGCAGAGGAACTTGCAAGTTTTTCTTTTTGAGACGTTCCATAAGAACTTGTAGGGCCAAAAATGGAAACTCTTTTATAAACTTCACCCTCACAATATCTACATATTTACACAAAATGCCACTATTTTTTCACTTTTTGGGCCCACATTACACTCAATCAAACTAACTTCTTTACTTTCTTAATTTGTGTGTCCTTCCCCATTGCAAATTGCTCTGGGATGGAGAGAGTATATTTTCATTGATATGGAGGGTTCGTTTAATTAATTTGTTCTCTCCATCTGCAGGAAAAATACCAGAAAAATTTAGCATCAGACTTGTGATGGTAGAGCCCTGGGCGACGGAGCACGTCCACGAGGTCAGATTCTCGGGCCAACGCATCACGACCACCGTGACCAACCGCATCACAGCCGTCGAAAACTGGATCGCTAACGTCACCCACGGGGAGCGTCGGCGCCGCATCGTGGGCTTCGACGTGGAGACGTGCATGTTCAACGGTCGCCCCCACGTGGCAACCGTGCAGCTGTGCGTAGAGAAGAGCTGCCTCATCATCCAGTTCTTCCGCATGCACGGCCGCCACCACTACTTCCCCAACCTCGAGCGCTTCCTCCTGCGCGATAGCATCACCTTCGTGGGAGTGAACATAATGGGGAAGATGAAGCTGTTCACTGATTGGCTGCTCTTTCCACGTAGAGGCCACGTCAAGATGCTGGATTTGGCGGCGCGGACGTCGTGGGAACTTCATATGCCGGAGCTGGCCGGCGAGGCTGAGCCGCTGGCGTTGGTTAGGCACATGTTTGGGGCGGACGTGCGGAGGCCGCCGCGCCTGGAAAGTGGGTGGGATATGCCTGCGCTGTCGTATGTGCAAGTGGAGTGGGCCTGTATGAATGCTGCCGCCTCTTTTGAAATCGGGAGGTGGCTGCTTTAGTTAATTAGTTACCCGTTTGTTTGTTTGGACTGATTGATTGATCGATCTTAGTGTTGGAATTAATTGATAGATTGCGTGGGATGGATGGATCGATCGATATATATGATTGCTCGAGTAGTAATGTTTTCTTTGAATCTTAATTGGTGTTTGGACTTCTAATATTCATATTTTGTTTGGATTTTAAAAAAAATTTGGATTACTTTATTATTCGAAGATTTTAAAATATTTTTTTTTCACTTTTTTGTTTTTTATTTTGTAATTTAATTATATTTTAGTTTTTGAGGTTTGCAAAATTTTCATCTAAATTCACATGTGTTTTTTTTTTTTGTGAGAGGTTAAAAATTTTAGAAAAAAAAAATTATACTCGGGGGCGTGACATAGTTTTTTTTTTTTTGGGATCTAATTTACAATTGACATTTCCTAACAATTTTTTGAAAAATAAATTTAAACCTTGTTGAATCAATTTAATTTAGGTCAGAATATTTTTAGAAACATGATGAGTTACACTAGGGACATTCTGGAAAAGGACTACTGTCCGGTCCTTATTTTATTTCATAATTTTTGGAGGACACCGAGTTTGAGAGAGAAGATGATGAAACTATAAGTAGTTTTCAAGCATATTTAGAATCTCAAATGCTTTGATAATTAGTCCAAGAGTGGTTGATTTGTCCTTATCTCGAAATGAACCTGGAGAGCCATCAAAACCTGATGTTGCACAAACTCCTACTGCTAATGTTTCAGAAAATATAGGCAACATTCATGCCAACATTATTCCCGGGGGATCAGTACATTCTATCCAACTTACCTCTGACAATATATGTGCCGAAATTTCTTCTTTGCAAATTATAATCGATAATTTTCTTGCCAATGTTAAGGATCTAAAGATCAGGAAGAAATTTTGGGAGAATCTCCTTTCTACTCCTACAGGGGAAATAGGTATTGATGTTGAAGCTGAAGAAAGAGGTTCAATGGGAGTTGTTCTAGAAGAGATAGAAGGAGATCCAACAGTGGAGAGTGTTGCTGCAGATGTTGCTAATGTTGCAGAAGATGTTGTTGTAGCTGAACAAGTTGTTGCTAGTGTTGATCTAGTTGATGCTAATACTTCCATGACTGAACAAGAACAAGTTGATGATGTTATCTAAGAAGAGCCACGGGGAGCTGTGCAGGTTTACTGAAGATGCAGCTATTGATTACTTTATTTGTTTCCCTTACTTCTGTTCAAATTTCTCTCTTGTGTAAAGTCTCATTTTATATTTTCTGCTACTTTTTTCTTACGGTTGTAACAGTGGATAGTTTGAAGACTTAGTTTTTTTGGCTTTGTTGCCTTGTTGATTGTTTGGTGTAAAACACCCTGTGTTCATTTTATGGACCGTTTATATTTGATTGGTAGTTGTGTTTGGTCCATAAGAACCTTGTGTTGTGCTTTATGTCTGAATGCTACCTTTCTTGTTTGCTTATTTATTTATTGCTCTCTTTGATCTTATACAATTAACATCACTTTTGTTGATGAAAATTTTATTGTCTATGAAAATATATGTTCAAACATTTACATATTTGGGCTAATATCAGTATGTTGTAGTAGAAAGACCAAATTGGAGGAGATTATTGATGTTGACATAATGTTGTGACTTGTGTTCTCAACACTTTTTGCAATATCATAATTTTCTCTTTCGATTAACTTAAACCATGATAACTTTATGTTGTCCTATTTATCTATGCAAGCAAGTTGAAGACAGAAGGAGTTCTAAAACCTTCATTCACGTCAAGCGGTTGCTGCTTGAGTAAAGAAATATCCTATAATTTTGAAGTTATCATCATTGAGGGAAGTTAGGAGAAGTTAATTTAGAGGCCTACTTCTCGACAGATGCTGAAAATTACGTCTATAAATAGAAAAAGCATCAAACACTACAAACAAGAAACTATCAAGTACTTCGTGTATTTAAGATCTAGACAGTTATATTCTTCTGTCAGATGCTAATTATAAGTTAAGTGTCTAGGCATTTAGCATAATATTATTATTTTGGATTAGCATTTCGTTTGGCTAAATGTATATATAATTTTTTTATTTTGATCTACTCACTACTACAAATTTAAACTTAGAAAGCTGTTGTTTTTCCACTTAGAGAACAGTTATAAGAGCTCTCTTAAGTTCAGAGAGCTGATAAAAAACCACTCTCCAAAAAAGTACTTAGAAAGCGGTTCTTAACCGCTCTTCAAGAATCTCCCTTGGAGAACGGTTTTCAAGCGCTCTACAATCTTTTTTTTTTACCTATTCCCTTTCTTCTTATCTGGTTAATAAATATATAATTTTCTATAATTTTGCTTCATTTTAATAACAAAATCAAAGCATTTCCATAAGATATTCATGTGAAACATGATTCCAAAAAAAATATCATTCATCTCCCAAAATGAAAAAAAAAAAAAAAACAATGCAAAAAAGAAAGTTCCATTGTAGTGAAATAAGTATAATCATTAAAGAGCACCTAGAAATTTAAAGAATACCCAGAAATTTCAGATCTACCAAAAAATTAAAGAAAACAAAAAAAAATTCAGATCCATGAAAGGTTTCAGAAATTTCAGATCCATTTCATAGATCAACGGTGAGTGTGAGGGCGGTTTCGCAATCGAACATTCCAATGTGTGACTTCGGTTTCTAGAGGCGCGGCTATTGTGGCCAGCGGTTGGATCTTAGTCGACGGTTGGAGGCGCGGCTGCTGTGTGGAGGCGTGACTACTGTGCGGTTTTTAACCGCTTTAGTATATTTTTATTATTTTTTTTAATATTTCCTATAAAATAATTTTTCTAAAGCGGTTAGAAATCGCTCTATAACATAAATTTTTTTTTAGTATTTTCGTGTCAAAATCGCTCTTCAAAGTCTTTTTCGGAGAGCTGTTTTGATAAGGGTTCTCTAAGTCCAAATGTGTAGTAGTGACCTATTAGGTCTTGATTGGATTCCTTGTGTAAACCTTGTATCACTACTTCGTTATAGTAAACTTTCTCGTCATAAGGCGTCACAGATTATACAATTGATATTCCTTTGCCAACTTGTGTTTAAATCGGGCCCTTGTGTGTGTTATTTTTTATGTTTCAACATTTTTTACAACACTTTTAGTACACACACTCCCTTTTCAAACTGAAAACAAGATGGGTTACAATAAGTTGTTGACTTAATTCGTGAGATCTGCCCTCTAGATAATCTAGTTCCTAGAAATTTTTTAATAGCAAACAATGTGTCTTCCCATGAATTGACTGTTTGTACATGGAATTGTATGATACATTGGGGTGTAGATAGTGAACGTGGTTTTTGTAAGGTTTGTGGTCGGTCATGATCATTTTATATAATGCAATTTTAAAAAGAATCATTATTTAAATTGTAACTAATTTTTTGGGAAAATACACATTTTTGTCCTATAAATTTTGTTGACTTTGGTTTTCGTCCTCTTAAGTTTTGAATTTTTATTTTCGTCCTTTAACTTACCAAGAATTATGGTTTTCGTCCTCTTAAGTTTTAAATTTTTGTTTTCGTCCTATAACTTACAAAAAATTATGGTTTTCGTCCTCCAACCGCCTATAATCAATCATACAACCGGTAATACACACGTGAATCCATTTTTTCTTTCTTTTTTTAAACAAAATACTAACGTGGGGGTATTTTGAGGGAATTAGGTCTTGACAAAATATATTTTTAACTGTAAATTATATCTCTACATGTGTATTACCGGTTGTGTGATTGATTATAGGCGGTTGGACGAAAACCATAATTTTTGAAAAGTTAAAGGACGAAAACAAAAGGGTGCTTTACATGTTGGTTCAAAAAAATCACTATATTTACAAATTGTTTCATAAAAATTTGCACGGAAGTGTTTTTTTTTTTTTGCACATAAACCATTTTGTAATTTGTGCGAATTTGTTGAACCAATTTGTACTTTTCTCAAAACAAAAATTCAAAACTTAAAAAGACGAAAACCATAATTTTTGGTAAGTTAAAGAACGAAAATAAAAATTCAAAACTTAAGAGGACGAAAACCAAAGTCAACTAAACGTATAGGACAAAAATGTATATTTTGCCTAATTTTTTATATGTACACAAATTTTTCTATGCACTCAAATGCATCACATGCACTTGGATTTTAAGCTCAAATTTTATTTTTTCAGTTACAAATATATAAATTTAAAAATTAGGGTATTATTGATTATATAACTTTGATATTGTTGATTACACTTGAGGTAATTCAAAACACAAAATAAATATAGAGTTGTATCCTTTTTAAAATTAAAAAATGTGCACAATAATCATTATACTGATACACTAAAGAATTGATTGTTACCGTTAAATCATTGGTATAATATTGAGACAAAATTTACCTTGTCAAAAATAAAAATTATTGAGGCAAAATTTTCAAATATAATCAATAATGAAATATGGAACTGAATTTTAAAATTAAACTATCCACCGTTTTTTCTAATTTAATCCTTCATATACGTATTTTTCGAATGAGTGGTATATATGTCTATATATATAAAGTTGGCGGAAACAGCTCCAATTAATATGCATGCACTCATTAATTTTCATCACTCTTGGTTCGTAATCAAGAAACAGTTCTCTCTCTCTCAATTCAACTAACTCCGGTGGACGCTAAGTGCAGCGCAAAAACAAGAAAATGTCTCATCCGCCTGCAGATAATAATATCAATCTACAGTTATACGAGCATACCATCTTCGACCAAAACATCACCACCCTAATCACCAACTCCAGACAAATCCTCGATTTTTGGATCAGGGCAGGCCCCGGCATTGTTGGCCTAGGCATCGAGCTCGTGAACGACGATCATGTCGCCACCATCCAGTTCTGCATCGGCCACCGCTGCCTCATCTACCACCTCTACTCGGCCCTCGACGACTCCCGCTGCCTCGAACCGTTCCTCGCCAACACCGACTTTATATTTGTCGGCTTCGGCCTACAGTCCAAGCTCGACGCACTCGGCCTCTACGTGCGCTATGTTGATTTGCATAATCTTTCGCACCTCATTGAAGCGGAGCGGGGTCCGGCGTCTTCTGATCTCACCGTTTTGGTCAGGCATGCGCTTGAGAACGTCGACGTCGTCTGGCCGCGCCCCGGTGGACGGTGGGATATATGTCGCCTCTCGCCGGAACAAGCACTCTATGCATCTGCCCATGCTTACATGGCTTATCAAATGGCACGGCTTCTCAAGTTTGGTGAGTAATGCATGCATGCATCCATGGATTTCATTCCCATTAATTAGAATCTTGATTTTTCTTTAATTTCTGTTGAGATTTTGGATCGTATTCTCACGATATGGGAAAATTGTTTTTTCAAGTTAGTAATTTAAGGGCGGTGATAAAACGAGGACTGAATGATAAAATTGAGAAAAAAATCAGTTTGAAACCAATGCAAATTGAGCTAATTGACTTAATTTGGGCTGGATTCCGGCCAAAATCGGGCCAAATTCTTCAATAATTTGAGGTTAATTTTCTTTTTGACCATTCAGGGAGGGGATTTTTTTTTTTTTTATTTGGACATAAAAAATTCATTATACCCTTATTACTCCAATTTTAACCAGGTTCATAAATGGTTGGCAAAACTACTCAGCGGATAAGATAAGTTTAATCATGGGTATAATAAATTATAATTTGTAATTGGTTGTGTTATATAATAGGGTAATATATTAGAATTGATTATAAATTAAAATTATAGTAACATGGACTTTTTAAGTTTAAATTAAGAAAAAAATTCTTTTAAAGAGGACAAAAAAAAAATGTCTTCTCCAAAATGGTAAATATTGTGCATATATATATATATATACTCATTTTGTTAGCCCAAAATGAAACTATCCTTATTCTATAACCATCCCCTCGGTCCTAAAAAAATATTTTTCCAGTACGTATTTGCATTGCATGCATTAAAAAGAAAAAACTGCAGGAAAAATACCCGAGAGATTTAGTATCAGACTGGTGATGGTAGAGCCCTGGCCTACGGAGGACGTCCACAAGGTCATATTCTCGGGCCGAAGCATCACGACCACCGTGACGAACCGCATCACAGCCGTCGAAAACTGGATCGCTAACGTCACCCACGAGGAGTGTCGGCGCCGCATCGTGGGCTTCGACGTGGAGGAGTGCATGTTCAACGGGCGGCCCCACGTGGCAACGGTGCAGCTGTGCGTGGAGAGGAGGTGCCTCGTCATCCAGTTCTTCCGGATGCAGGGCCGCCACCACTACTTCCCCAACCTCGAGTGTTTCCTGCTGCGGGACAAAATCACCTTCGTGGGAGTGAACATAGAGGGGAAGATGAAGCTGTTCACTGATTGGCTGCTGTTTCCACGTGGAGGCCACGTGATGATCGTGGATATGGCCGCGCGGGTGTCGTGGGAACTTCATATGCCGGAGCTGGCGGCTGAGGATGAGCCGCTGGCGTTGGTTAGGCACTTGTTTGGGCGGAACGTGCGGAGGCCGCCGCGTCCGGAAAGAGCTTGGCATATGCCCGAGCTGTCGTATGAGCAAGTGGAGTGGGCCTGTATGAATGCTGCCGCCTCTTTTGATATGGGGAGGTGGCTGCTTTAGTTAGTTACCCGTTTGTTTGGACTGATTGATTGATTAGTCTTAGATTGCATGGGATGGATATATATGATTGCTCGAGCGTGATACATTGCTATGTTTTCTTTGAATCTTAATTGGTGTTTGGACTTCTAATATTCATATTTTGTTAGGATTTAAAAAAAAAAATTGGATTACTTTATTAATCGAAGATTTTAAAAAAAAAATTTTAATTTTTCACTTTTTTGTTTTTTATTTTGTAATTTAATTATATTTTATAGTTTTAGAGGTTTGCAAAATTTTCATCTAAATTCGCATGTTTTTTTTTTTTTTTTGTGAGAGGTTAAAACTTTTATAAAAAAAAAATTATACTCGGGGTTGGCACCCATGACGAGGGTGTGACATAGTCTTTTTTTTTTTTAATTTTGGGATCTAATTTACAATTGACATTTCCTAACAATTTTTTGAAAAATAAATTTAAATCTTGTTAAATCAATTTGATTTAGGTCAGAATATTTTTAGAAACATGATGAGTTACATTATGGACATTTCTGGAAAAGGACTACTGTCCTATCCTTTTTTATTTCATAACTTTTAGAGGACACCGAGTTTGAGAGAGAAGATGATGAAACTATAAGCAGTTTTCAAGCATATTTTAGACTCTCAAATGCTCTGTTAATTAGTTCAAGAGTGGTTGATTTGTTCTTATCTCGAAATGAACCTCGAGTGCCATTAGAACATGATGTTGCACAAACTCCTACTGCTAATATTTCTGAAAATATAGGCAACATTCATGCCAACATTGCTCCCGGGGGATCAGTACATTCTATCCAACTTACCTCTGACTATATATGTGCTTAAATATCTTCTTTGCAGACTATAATCGATAATTTCCTTGCCAATGTTGAGGATCTAATGATCAGGAAGAAAATTTGGGAGAATCTCCTTTCTACTCCTACAGGGAAAGTAGGTATTGATGTTGAAGCTGAAGAAAGAAGTTCAGTGGGAGTTGTTCTGGAAGAGATAGAAGAAGATCCAGTAGTGGAGAGTGTTGTTGCAGATGTTGTTGCTAATGTTGCAGAAGATGTTGTTGTACCTGAACAAGTTGTTGTCAGTGTTGATCTAGTTGATGTTAATACTTCCATGACTGAACAAGAACAAGTTGATGATGTTATCTAAGAAGAGCCACGGGGAGCTATGCAGGTTTACTGAAGATGCAGCTATTGATTACATTATTTTTCCCCCTTACTTTTGTTCAAATTTCTATCTTGTGTAAAGACTCATTTTATATTTTCTGGTACTTTTTTCTTACGGTTTTAACAGTGGATAATTTGAACACTTAGTTGTTTTGGCTTTGTTGCCTTGTTGATTTTTTGGTGTAAAGCACCCTGTGTTCGTTTTATGGACCGTTTATATTTTATTAGTAGTTGTGTTTGGTCCATAATTAAGCACCTTGTGTTGTGCTTTATGTCTGAATGATATCTTTCTTGTTTGCTTATCTATTTATTGCTCTATTTGATCTGATACAATTAACATCACTTTTATTGATGAAAATTTTATTATCTATGAAAATATGCTCTAATATGTTCAAACATTTATGTATTTTGGCTAATATCAGTATGTTGTAGTAGAAAGACCAAATTGGAGAAGATTATTGATGTTGACATAATGTTGTGACTTGTGTTGTCAACACTTTTGGCAATATCATAATTTTCTCTTTCGATTAACTTAGACCATGATAACTTTATGTTGTCCTATTTATCTAGGCATGCAAGTTGAAGACGGAAGGATTTCTAAAAACTTCATTCACGTCAAACGGTTGCTGCTTGAGTAGAGAGGTATCCCACTAATTTGGAAGTTATCATGCATCATGGAAGAAAGTTAGGAGAAGTTAATTTAGAGGCCTATTTCTCGGTCTCTAGTAGAATGCATATGCTGAAAATTACGTCTATAATTAGATAAAGCATCAGACACTTCAAACAAGAAACTATCAAGTACTTCGTGTATTTAAAATCTAGGCAATTATATTCTTCTGTCAAATGCTAGGTTAAGTGTCTAGGCATTTAGCATAATATTATTATTTTGGATTAGCATTTCGTTTGGCTATACGTATATATACTTTTTTATTTTTGATCTACTCACTACTACCCATTTAAACTTAGAGAGCTGTTGTTTTTCAACTTCGAGAGCAGTTATAAGAGCTCTCTAAATTCAGAGAGCTGTTAAAAAACCACGCTCCAAAAAAGTACTTAGAAAGCGGTTCTTAACCGCTCTCCACGAATCTCCCTTAGAGAACGGTTTTCAACCGCTCTGCAATCCTTTTTTTTTTACCTATTCCCTTTCTTCTTATCCGGGTGATAAATATATAATTTTGCTTAATTCTAAATAACAAAATCAAAGCATTTCCATAAGATATTCCCGTGAAACATGATTCTAGAAAAATATCATTCATCTCCCAAAAAAAAAAAAGCAATGCAAAAAAGAAAGATCCATTGTACTGAAATATGTATAATCATTAAAGAGCACCTAGAAATTTAACGAACACCCATAATCATTAAAGAATACCCAGAAATTCCAGATCTACCAAAACATTTAAGAAAATAAAAAAATTTCAGATCCATGAAAGGTTTCAGAAATTTCAGATCCACCTCTCATAGATTGACGGTGAGTAGTGAGGGCGGTTTCGCAATCGAACGTTTTGATGTGTGACTTCGGTTTCTGGCGGTGTGACTATTGTGGCCAGCGGTTGGATCTTCTCGACAGTTAGATGTGCGGCTGCTGTGCGGAGACGCTGCTACTGTGCGGAGGCGTGGCTGCTGTGCGGAGCTTCACCTTCTGGGATGATGTGACGTATATATAAGAGACTGGATATATGAGAGAGATGAAGAAGATAGGAGATTTTTTTTTTTGGAACAGAAGATGAAGAAATTATTGAGATGAAGATGTGATATATATGAGAGAGAGGTCTTTTTAAGGTATAATATATATATATATATATATATGTTTGTGTGTGTGTGTATGAGAGAGAGGGAGAGAGAGAGAAGATGAGATATTATATGAGAGAGAAGATGGGTTGCAGCAATATAAAATGGAATGCACGATCTTTTTAGAGCAGTTTGAAACTGCACTATTAGAAGCCTTTAATAGAGTAGTTTCAAAACCACTTTGTAAGGTGCTCTTTATAGCGATTTTTAACCGCTTTAGTATATTTTTATTACTTCCTATAAATTAATTTTTGTAAAGCGGTTAGAAATCGCTCTATAACATTTTTTTTAGTATTTTCGTGTCAAAACCGCTCTTCCAAGTCTATTTTGGAGAGCAGTTTTGATAAGAGCTCTCTAAGTTCAAATGTGTAGTAGTGACTTATTAGGTCTTGATTGGATTCTTTGTGTAAACCTTGTTTGTATCACTACTTCGTTGTAGGAAACTTTCACAGATTATACATTGTATAATCTGTGAAAATTTTGATATTCCTTTGCAAACTCATGTTTAAATCGAGCCCTTGTGTGTGTTATTTTTTATGTTTCAATATTTTTTACAACACTTTTAGCACACACTCCCTTTTCAAACTGAAAATAATATGGGTCACAATCAAGTTGTTGACTAGATTCGTGAGATCTGTCCTCTAGATAATCTAGTTCCTAGAATATTTTTTAATAGCAAACAATGTGTCTTCCCATGAATTGATTGTTTGTACATGGAATTGTATGATACATTGGGGTGTAGATAGCGAACGTAGTTTTTGTAAGGTTTGTGGTCGGTCATGATTTTATATATAATGCAATTTTAAAAAAGATCATTATTTAAATTGTAATTAATTTTTTTATATGTACACAAATTTTTGTATGCACTCAAATGCATCACATGCATTTGGATTTTAAGCTCAAGTTTGATTTTTTCAGTTACAAATATATAAATTTAAAAATTAGGGTATTGTTGAAGGGTATTATTCATTACTAGTTGGGTATTGTTGATTATAACTTGCAGATTGTTGATTACTACTTGGGGTGATTCAAAACACAAAATACATATAGAGCTGTATCTTTTTTAAAATTAAAAAATGTGCACAATACTGATACACTAAAGAATTGATTGTTACCGTTAAATCATTGGTATACTATTGAGACAAAATTTACCTTGTCAAAAAAAAAATTATTGAGGCAAAAATTTCAAATATAATCAATAATGAAATATGGATCTGAATTTTAAAATTAAACTAATTAAAAGGATGATAAGCATATATATAAAGAGAGTCGGTTTCTAATCCTTCGTATACATATTTTTCGAATGAGGGGTATATATATATCTATATAAATTTGGCGGAAACAGCTCCCATGCATGCACTCATTAATTTTCATCATCAAGAAACAGCTCTCTCTCTCTCTCGATCTCTCTCTCAATTCAACTAACTCCGGTGGACGTTAAGTGCAGCGCAAAAACAAGAAAATGTCGTCTCATCCGCCTGCAGCCGATAATAATATCAATTTGCAGTTATACGAGCATACCATTTTCGACCAAAACATCACCACCCTAATCACCAACTGCAGACAAATCGTCGATTTTTGGATCACCGCAATCAGGGCAGGCCCCGGCATTGTTGGCCTAGGCATCGAGCTCCTGGACGACGACCATGTCGCCACCATCCAGTTCTGCATCGGCAACCGCTGCCTCATCTACCACCTCTACTCGGCGCTCGACTACTCCCGCTGCCTCGAACCGTTCCTCGCCAACACCGACTTTATATTTGTCGGCTTCGGCCTACAGTCCAAGCTCGACGTGCTCGGCCTCTACGTGCGCTACGTTGATTTGCATAATCTTTCGCACCTCATTGAAGCGGAGCGGGGTCCGGCGTCTTCTGATCTCACCGTTTTGGTCAGTCATGCGCTTGAGAACGTCGACGTCATCTCGTCGCGCCCCGGTGGACGCTGGGATATGTGTTGCCTCTCGCCGGAACAAGCGCTCTATGCATCCGCCCATGCTTACATGGCTTATCAAATGGCACGGCTTCTCAAGTTTGGTGAGTATGCATCCATGGATTTCGAATCTTGATTTTTCTTTATTAATTTCCGTTGAGATTTTCACGAAATTTGTTTTTTCAACGCATGTTAAGAAGTGATTTTAAAATTAGATCACACAATTTTAAAGAAAAAATACTTTTCACTATGCATATATATACTAATTCAAGGATATTGAGAATAAATTAGTTTGAATCAATGTAAATCAAATTAATTGACCTAATTTGGGCTGCCGGTCAAAATTGGATCAAATTTCTCGATTTGTAACTTTTAAAAATTATATATAATTCTTAAAATTATGAATCTGAAAAAGTTGTCCCGATTTTTGTGAGCCAAAAAAAAAATACTATCGTTATTCTGACATCCCCAATCAGTCCACAAAAATATTTTTCCATTGATATGGATTAATGGGGATGTTGGTATTTTCATTGCATGCATAAACAGAAACAAACAAACAAAACTTATTGGGAGGGTTCATTTAATTAAGGAAAAATTATAAAATATATAATTACACATAACAGTTCATGTAAACTCGACATATTCTTTATAAAATTGACACTAATTATAAAATTATTTTTGTACAGAAAAAAAAATTTATGTTTATGTATGAAATTTTTTATATTTTTGTGTAAATATTGTGAAAATTTTTGCAAATATAATCGCTTTTTCATTAGTTAATTTGTTCTCTCAAATTGCAGGAAAAATACCGGAAAGATTTAGCATCAGACTGGTGATGATAGAGCTCTATCCAACGGAGGACGTCCACGAGGTCGTATTCTGGGGCAGAAGCATCACGACCACCGTGACGAACCGCATCACAGCCGTCGAAAAGTGGATCGCTAACGTCACCCACGAGGAGCGTCGGCACCGCATCGTGGGCTTCGACGTGGAGACGTGCATGTTCAACGGGCGGTCCCACGTGGCAACCGTGCAGCTGTGCTTCGAGGAGAGGTGCCTCATCATCCAGTTCTTCCGGATGCAGGGCCGCCACCACTACTTCCCCAACCTCCTGCGTTTCCTGCTGCGGGACAAAATCTCCTTCTTGGGAGCGAACATACTGACCAAGATGAAGCTGTTCACTGATTGGCTGCTCTTTCCACGTGGAGGCCAAGTCAAGATGGTGGATTTGGCGGCCCGGGTGTCGTCGGAACTTCATAGGCCGGACCTGGCGGCTGAGACTCAGCCGCTGAACTTGGTTTGGCACGTGTTTCCGGGGAACGACGAGCGGAGGCCGCCGCGTCCAGAAAGAGCTTGGCATGTGCCTGCGCTGTCGTATGAGCAAGTGGAGTGGGCCTGTATGAATGCTGCCGCCTCTTTTGATATCGGGAGGTGGGCCAATTGGATGATTTAGTTACCCGTTTGTTTGTTTGGACTGACTGATTTGATAGATTGCATGGGATGGATATGATTGCTCAAGCGTGATACATTGATTTTGTGCTACTACTATTTTCTTTGAATCTTAATTGGTGTTTGGACTTCTAATATTCATATTTTGTTTGAATTTTTTAAATTTTTTTTGGACTACTTTATTAATCGAAGATTTTAAAATATTTTTTGTTTTTTATTTTGTAATTTTTTTTATATGCAAAATTTTCATCAAATTCGCATGTTTTTTTTATTTTGTGAGAGGTTAAAATTTTTAGGAAATTTTTTTTGCACCCGGTGCCCCGTGTTGACCCCATGGTGAGGGCATGACATAATATTTTTTAGACTTTTGTGATCTAAGTTTAAAATTGGCATTGTCCTAATAATTTTTAAAAAAAAAAAATTAAACCTTGTTATAACAATCATGATCTGCACACGAATGAAAGTAATTCTTGTCAAAAATGAGTATGTAATACAGAAATTATATCATTTACTTATATAAAGCTCTTCGCAACCAAATAACTCATTTGCTTTATACTCCCTCCGTCCTGGGAGAATTAGCACCCCTGAAATTTTACGTATTTTAAGAAAATAGTATTTTTTTAAATAAAGTTGTGGCACATGGGTAAATATGTGATAGTTATGTAAGTGTGCACGCAAATCAATATTCTCTTTTAGTAGTGTGTAAATTTATGTGAGACATCTAAATAAGGAAAGTGTGAAAATTTCTATGGGTCGGAGAGAGTAGTTCTTTTTAAGTATTCACTGCAACATAAGGTTTTACAATTAGGGAGATAAACTAACTCCAAGTATGATTATGCAAGATATAGTCAATTCTTTTATTAATAGTCTCTTGCTAGGGTAGAGCATCTATTCTTAAAAAAACATCATTACATATTTGATGAAACTAGGATTAAAGGTATTTACAATATTTGCTCTCTTTTTGGGCTTAGGTCTTCACTCTACTCTCTTGAGTAGAAAAGACCAACAGCCTTAACAATCTCTTGAGTAGAAAGGACCAACAGTCTTAACAATCTCTTTTTTCACGAGATATCTTGGTTGAACTTACATTTTTTTCTATTTTTAATTACAAGAAAATATACCTTCGGAAAATATCGCATTTCTCAGTTCTATCGAAATGCATTATGTTATTTTAGATGCTTTTTTATTTATGTATTAGAAAATGGTTAGCACTACTACTGAGTGCATACCCAGAAAATATAATTGACTATTTTTGGACTCGCTTTAAATTGTTTGGGTTCTAACACTCTCATCTTTGTCAAACATTCCTATACTTTGAGGTATTGTGTTGTTCTCAAACAGTCTTTAGAAGATGATGGGTTGAAAAGACTTCTATAGCCAACAACTTTTCAGACTAAGAAAATTTTGGCCAATTAAGGATAGATCAACTTATTAAAGCTAGAGATCATCGGGTGATTTGAAACTCAGCTGGTATTTTACGAAAGCATTTTAACAGTAAATCTCTGAGAATCTTTTAGTATTTTAGGAATAAGTTAGTGCAGAAATAAGTAAATAACACATGAAAATTTTATAGTAGTTCGAATATTAAAATCATATGTCCACTTTTTCTTTTAACAAGGGATCTCCACTAACTTCTGACTTTCTTGCAGGTTTTACAACTCTAAACTTGTTACAAAGTCTTGAACCACTCATTCTTTAATAAACACCACTAAATACTTTCTTAAAGAGAAAAGATAGATGTGTTTCTCTCCAACTCAAAATGTGCGAATTTAAGCTTTTGAGTGTGTTTATAGTAAAGAGGTTTGGAAGACTTAGAAATCTAAGCTTTAAAAATCTCTCTCTTGTGCGTTTTGATTTTTTTTAGTGTAAGCTTCATGCGCAAACTATGATTTTCACTAGTATTTGTAGTGAAATTCAATTAATAAGTCATTGAAGAGAGTAGCAATCAAGTTTCTTATATTGGAAAGATAATCAATCAATTCCATATTGATTGATTACATGATTATTTCTTGTTAAGTTAAACGCAATTCTTGGTTGATTTCTTCAAAATAATCTTCAATCATCATTCGGATTTTAATCCTCAATGACCAATTTCAAAGTGCTTTTGAATATTCCAGATTTTGAAATGTCTTATTCTTTCAGCATAAGATGATCTTACACTTGCCCAACTTTCCTAAACATCAGTTAACCATCTTCATTCTAAGTCAGCTGAGCACACGTTAGCTAATGCTTAGACCCAGTTGCCTTGTTTCATTGTGCATCCCAACTGACTTATCTCTAGGTCAGTTGGTCTAAAGTCCTTCTCTTCAGTTGATTCTCCATATAGTCTTCTGATCTTCTTCTAAGGTTTTTCCTTAGTCATATCCTACTTTAAACCTATACTACAATAGCTGCCTAAGAGGTTCAGGTGGTCATATTACACTATTATTTAGTTTTACATCATCAAAATAACTAATAATATATTTTAATATTGTTTTCCTTTTTATGATATTAAAACCAACAGATCTGATAAAAAAATTGAGATCTTAATGTAGACTCAAAAGACAAGAATCGGATTTTTTTTAAAGATAAGAATAATTCCAAATTACAAAATATCCTCTCAGCTAATTCTCTTATCTTCAATTGCATCAGCCATACCTTCTCTAGTTCACTGGAATGCTCATCTAATCATAAAATCTATCAAGCAAATTCTTGAGGGTTGGCTTCTGGCAGGTCAACTCTATTAAAGAACTTTCTAATCCTCAACCAATCATACCTCTCTATCTGAAGCCAGAAATGGTTCAGTGCCTTGTTAATATGGAGCAATGACTTCCAAGTTGAACTCTCTTGTATCCTTTATCATCTGATTGTACAGAAGCACACTACTCCTTTATCTAGTTGTGAAAAACATATGCCTCGCGCCTACATAATTTGCATTACCTTCTTCCAAGGTTTTCACACGCATAGAAGAATAGGATATATATATATATATATTTACTTCTCTCCACTGATTCAACAGTTCTCTCGGACATATGAGATAAAAATGCCTTCTGATATGTTATATAGTGGTTGAAACTCTTCAATTGTGACTGTCTTCCTTCTTCCTAGACTAAATGTTGGAAAATTACAACAATAAATGGTTTGTGTAGACGAAGATGACTTATGCAATTGACACGGTAAAGTCGAGGCACGAGTTAAGCTCGCTCTCCATAAGACATTATTGCCCCGTACACAGGTGCAATACGGATCATGGCAACCGTCCCCAAGATACAACGACTTTGGAGCCTTTCGCCCGTTGCACTACGAAGCGAAATCTATCGGCGAATCGCAAATGAATATCCAGAACTTTCGGACTCGACACTAATGCAACTCTACATTTTCTAGTATGCATGCACTAGATAATCGTTGAACTAACTTAATCAATTCTGAAGTGTATTCAAGTATATTCAAGTGTATTTTTAATTATGTTCTTGTATGTCAAAGTTAATGTGGGGGAGATCTATTTATAGAATTCCAAGAGTTGCGGGTAATAGACGTGACTCTTCACCAAGTCATTTTTCCAAAAGGTTGCAACCTTTATAAAACACTATTCACCAAAGGTTATCTCTTTAATTCAAAGAGACGCAACACTTCACTATTACCACAATAAATACATTCATTAATGTATTTATCCACATATTAAATGACATTAATTTCTCATTCACACCAATTTGGTTTTGAGAAATATATTAACCAAATCCATTTACACAAAATGGATAAATAAATTGTCACTTAATATTTATTTGAAATATGGTCAAAAGCAATATTTCCAACAATCCCCCACATGAATGAAATTAATGCATGTGACCTCCTAAGAAAGTTCCGACGAATCGTTACTGCATCGGGATAGGTAGCGACTGGCTTTGAACCTTCCCTAGTAAAATGTCATCGGATTTACTCGCCACTCAGTGAACATGATGTCTTGAACTGGTCGGCTTTTTGTGTAAACCATGACAATGACATATACACAGCAACAAGTCTGATACCCTTTGGTTCTCACGTTGTTGTCCATTTTGGCCCTGGACCGTATCTTGGATTCATAAGCGTGTACTGAATTCTTCAGTTAGAAGCGGCCCCACTTCAACACTTATATAGGTGATCTCCTATTAAGGGTAACCTGCAATACCCCACCCGTAGGATATAGGAACCATTAAAAGCTATTAAGCTTAACCTTACCACACGTCAACAGGTTTTATGTACCTGAAGAATTAGAAGGTGCAAGGTTGCACTTGAAGGGATTCGAGAATGGGTTGTAAAACCTTTTCAAGTGCGTAACTGAGTGCTTCATAACTTAGTTGTCTCATTGAACCAAGTTCTTGGGATCCTCCAGTCATCATGGTTGAGTTACCGCTATGAACACCCTTTCATGTGTGGGTTTTTAACCTCATTCCCCTTACCCGTAATCTCTCTAAACATTTCATTTTTAACCGGCCAGGTTTTTCTTAAAATGCAATCATCATTGCATATTTGTTTAGAGGATTTTCATGGCATTGCTCCCCCACATTTCACTGATGTGCCCGGAGTCTATGTCAAAATACCCAGTTTATTTTAGTGTATCATTTTACACAGCTGGATATTTCATTCCGTTTTAGGAACATTTCTAATTTGTTCAACCAACACAGATAAGCACTACTAGTGCTTCAATCTTTACAAGTCACCTCCACACTTCGATATAATTTTAGGATCATTCTATCAATTCTTGTCGTTTCGCACGAATTTATCTCCTTGTGTGGTGACTTTACACGAGATTGAACAAAATCGTTTAACTTGTGGAGTTTATTCCACTAGGCATCCACTGTCTTTTGATTTTCCATTTAGCCTTAAGGCCACGCCTCAGCTAACCACTTCACATTCCGAATGTATTTCTCATGAGAGACTCTTCTTCTCCCCCACATTCGAATGTATCTATAATGAGAACTTATATCTCATAGTCGAATTGTTCGTCCATTCCATTTAACATTTCATCAAATATTAATTTGGACACAATCTCGAAACAAATTGGAAAATCAAACTCTTCGAATTCACTCTTGAATTCATATCCATTTTGGTCGAAATACCAAAATTAAATCCAATTTTCAATGTGACTGTAATTGCCACTTTTGACTCTTAGATAATTCTTCATAAAATTATAGGAGTCAAAGTTTTAGGATCAAGTCCAAATCGTAATTTGTGCATGTCATGCACAATTATTAATGAGACCCTTAGTCTCCATCTTTGACTCAAGAATATTTATCAAGTTAATTAAACGAGTCAAATATATTTTTTGACCAAATCCAAAATACTATTTGTGCCCTCAAAGCATAATTTTCAATAGGGCCTTAATTTCAGTCTATTGACTCAAGAATAATTATCGAACTAATTAAACGAGTCAATATCCTATTAAGCCCAAAATTTCATTTGCGCTGACAAGCACAATTTCAAATTAGACTCTTAACCGCCATCCTTTTATTATGGAATAATTCCCAAATTTTTGGACTAAATCCAAATTTTAATTTGTGCTATCAAGCCCCAAATATTAAATTTCAAATCATATTTGGATCCAAAATTATGGAATAAAGTGCATAATAATATTGAGCCCCAATTTAAATTAAGTGGCCCAAAATTCAAATTTTAATAGAATGGCCCACAATTAGTTAGATTAAGCCCAATTAAGGCTAATTGCACAACCTGTAAATGAACCAACAGTCCATGAATTATGCGCAATCATATCTTTTCAGAAAACTAAGTTTGTGCCGCTTCCAACACTATCCACGTCTCTTCACATGGAGCATCGGTAGATTCGTGCTGCCGGCGAGAACTCGCGCCGCCACCATCTGCGTGGCTTTGTAGGCGCACATCGGTGATGCCTTATATCGCCGCCATTATGCCGCCAGTGTCGTCGACGGCTGCCACCGTGTGTCTTCCCCGGAGGCGCGATCTAATCGACCCCCGAACGCCTGGACCATGACGGTGTTCCCGCCACATCTCGGCGTCGCGATTTCGGTCCGAAATCACTCAATGCCGCACAAGAGGAAGGGCCCCGATCAAGATCTGTGACAGTGCTCATCGCACGCAGGCCACCGCCTCAGGTTATGAGAGCGCGCTACCGCATTGGCCTGATGCCTCACTGACGATGGTAGACAACCGCCAATAAAGTCGGTATGGTAGCAGATTTGGGCGTTATCTGCATCTCCCTTTAATGCCGCCGGATTTGGAACGGTGAGACTTTACGGCTCTGGACACAATGCTGGAATCCATAAACACCGCGCAAACCACCGTGTGTAAAAGAATCCGGCACTGACGATTTGGCGGTTCAGTTTGCTTCGTGAAATGCCTGGCAAACACATATATATATATCCCAGATTGCATCTTGCCATGACTAGATCTCCCCCATTTTTGCTCGGTTTGCTCCATGAGTTGTCATGAAGCTATTGCATTCATTTGAGAAAGATCATCCCATGTTGTTGAACTGCGTAATCTTGAATTTCCTTGAACCTACACAATAACCCCATGCACATTAGGTGTTTGTACAAATGCCTCTTATGAAAATTTGAGTAATTCCCAAATTTTGTAGGCAACGTTTGAAATTCTGTGCAAGGAAAGAACTGGTCAAATCTTCCCTTATCTTTAGTAATTAATTATGTCAATTTATCTAATTTAATATTCAATATTAATTAATTACTGCATAATAATCACTAATGATTTAATTATGTTTGCACAAAAGAATTTAGTGAGAACTTTCCTTTAAAAGTAATTCAGGTGAAATTACTGGTAGCACTTTATGTTGTAATCCGCAATTGATACTTCCATCAATGTCATCAACGAATATACAACAAAAAACGTCTTACTATTGTTGGAAAATTACAACAATAAATGGTGTGTGTAGACGAAGATGACTTATGCAATTGACACGGTAAAGTCGAGGCACGAGTTAAACTCGCTCTCCATAAGACGTTATTGCCCCGTACACAGGTGCAATACGGATCATGGCAACCGTCCCCAAGATACAACGACTTTGGAGCCTTCCGCCCATTGCACTACGAAGCGAAATCTATTGGCGAATCGCAAATGAATATCCGGAACTTTCGGACTCGACACTAATGCAACTCTACATTTTCTAGTATGCATGCACTAGATAATAGTTGAACTAACTTAATCAATTCTGAAGTGTATTCAAGTATATTCAAGTGTATTTTTAATTATGTTCTTGTATGTCAAAGTTAATGTGGGGGAGATCTATTTATAGAATTCCAAGAGTTGCGGGTAATAGACGTGACTCTTCACCAAGTCATTTTTCCAAAAGGTTGCAACCTTTATAAAACACTATTCACCAAAGGTTATCTCTTTAATTCAAAGAGACGCAACACTTCACTATTACCACAATAAATACATTCATTAATGTATTTATCCACATATTAAATGACATTAATTTCTCATTCACACCAATTTGGTTTTGAGAAATATATTAACCAAATTCATTTACGCAAAATGGATAAATAAATTGTCACTTAATATTTATTTGAAATATGGTCAAAACCAATATTTCCAACACTAAATTCTCTTTCATACTTCTTTTATGTCCTTTGGAATCTCCTTCTTTGACCTTCATCTATATACTTTCTCAGCCTGAGCTTTCTCTGTTCAACAGTCTTCTTCCTTGGAGCATTTGGTTTCTTCAACAACTTCCTTTAAGAAGCTCTTTGATTGGAGTGAAAATTGCTCGAAATTTTCGTACATATTTTACCCATTTTAATTGTATTTCATGCATTTTTATGCTTAATTCGATAAGTTGAGTATAATTGTCGTGAAAATATGTGCTTTGCTATTTTTGCAGGAAAGTGAGCAAAATACGTATCAATATCAATTGAGTCGATTAAAGGGACCATATTTCAATATTCTTTGAATAAAATTAAAGGGGCAAAGATGTAATTTAAGAAGAAGCAAGTCGTCTCCTCAATTATTGTTCTCCACAATAGTCAATGTGCACATCATAACTCCCAGACGCCCCACAGTCCCGACGCCACACACTCCACAGTCTCTCAATGGGAGTCGACATCGAAGTCACAGACTGACCTCACCGAAAACCATGCCGTCGACTATCTCCAATCCACCGCGCCTCCTACTACCGCCGTGAAATTGAAGCCGTCGCCCACACCACTGCGATACCTCTGTCCTGTTCCTCATTCGACTCAGTCGCACTTACCAATCCAGCCGAAAATCTGATTGAAATAACCGTCGTCGCCTACGGCCTTTGCTGGTAACAAATGGGCCCAAGTTTCCTACTCAGTTTTTAAGGCCCAATTCCTTTTAAAACAATTATGGCACATTTAATAATTATAAAAGGGCAATTTTTTAGAGGGAGAAAACGAAAACATTAGGCAGTAGGGTTTATTTTATTTTTCTTTCCTTAAGAACAACATGTTTTTTTTATAATATATTAGTTAGGGTTTAATGATTTTCTTTTTCTTGATTTATTTAATTTATTTTATGGTTTTTGTTATAGTTATGCACTAATTCTTGTTACTTTGAATATGTGAAATTAGGAGGAATCCTATTCGGGGTAGGGATATAGATGTGCTATGATTTTGATTACATCTTTTATATTTTAAGGTTGCATTTTGTTGAGTAAAAATTGCATGCAATATTCTTTAAGCTTGATCATGTGTATTTAATTTATGCCTACGACCATTGGGTGGATTGAATATCATAAGAAAAGTATGGGTGAGTATGTGGATTTTGAATTAAATCAGTGCTTAGATGTCCGACCAAGAGTCTAGGTTCTTAGATTAACCGGCCTTGAACGTTGTTGTCTATGATAGTGAGAGACGAATTAGTTAGACTTAGTACCCATATTGGAATGGAATAATTAATTCATCACCTTAGGAGATTTAATTTATCTTGATGACTCAAGTGAGGGCTCTGGGGGGACTCATCCTGATGGGAAGATGATAGGCAATAAAGTAGTTATTTTGTCTAGAAAATAATTGTTTATAATAACGGTGGCTCTATATAAATGTTTTAGAATCCATAGTGTGTTTGTTGAACTACCTACGAATAGGGGGATGCCTAATGAATCATATTCGGAGTGTACATTCTCACCCTTGCACTTTCATAGTTTTAGGTTGTATTTATTTTTATTTATTTTATCTCATTGAGTGCCTGTTAGAGTTTAGGAAAAACAATTCCCTTGCAATTTAAATTGATAGTTAAATTTTTGTTTCTCTTTAATTCAACAATTAATAAACATTTGCTCCTAGTTTTACCTCATGTGGGTTTGATACTACTTGTCCCTATACTTACTTATACTACACGATCCCTTCCTCTTGAGGGTTTGAATTTTGTTAATTTGCAAAATATTAGTTCAAGTCACTCTTCTACTTTTTCCCCTTCTTTGAAGGCTCAGTTGCTTCATCTACTTCTTCCTTAGCAACCCTTTGAATAACAGCTTCTAACAACATGTCTTGATTTCTTTTTTACTCTAAGTTACCTCTCAGCAAGGACTTTTTCCACCTCATCTAGCCTAGAAGCAACATTAATGATTTCCCTCGCATTGATGTCTATCTTGAAGTTGATATCAATTTTGGGCTCATCTTTCCTCTTTTTATCTCTATTAAGAAGGGGTTGAATTGTTGTCTTTATCTGTTCAACTGACTGGATACATGTGGATTAAGTTGTCTCATTTCTTCAAGGTAATCTTTGGAGAGATCCAGAGCTTTCTTCTGCTATGAGAATAATAGATTTATCCATTGACTTCACTATGTCGATCTCAACGGTCAGTTGTCTCTGAAGGACACCAACCTTAGTCATTTCACCAACTACAAATTCAATTAGAACTCTCTCATTTACATCCATTTGCTATAGGTATATAAAAGAAGCTCTAAATCAATACTATACTTACAATATAATATTACACTTTCCATCAAGAAGTATAAATGATAATCATGTCCAGCTTGTTATAAAAATAGTAAACTTTTCTCCAGTGAAACTTGTTCACAGTATGAAATTTATATCACAAGATGTACTTACTAATACCACAATGTAAAATATGTATTGTATTAGTGAATACAAATAAAGGTATCAGTAACCTTAACTTGTGGTATAAGTTTCATATTATGAAACTTGTTCGTAGAAGTTTTTATGTTAACTTTAATCCCATTAAGAGTCTTTGTGAATATATCTCTTAATTAGTCTTCATTCCTCATATAACCTATCGAACGCAAACCTTGTTGTATCTTCTCATGAATAAAATGATGATCAATCTCAGTAGGTTTAGTTCGTCCATGAATGATGGGATTAGAAATAATGTGAAAAGTAACTTGATTATCACATCATAGCTTGGGGAATATTGAGACCTTTTAACCCACTTCATTTAGAAACACATATAAAGACAATATATCGTACACCACTTTGACCATAACTCTATATTCAGACTCTACACTTGAACGTGAGATAACTTCTTATTTCTTACTTTGTCAAGAAATCATGTTTCCCTCGAAGGAAACCCCATATCCCAAAGTAAATCTTTAATCTTCACTCAATCCTGCCCAATTAACGTCGAAGAAGTGTTTGATCCTATTCTAACCATGATCACTATACACAATTTCACGTCCATAAGCTCCTTTTAAATAACACAATATATGTTCTACCACCTTCTAGATATCAATAGTTAATAATGATATAAACTAACTCACTAAACTTACAGGATAAACAATATTATGGCGTTCACCCGAAAGATAATTCAACTTTCTAATTAGTCATCTATGTCTCCCCCAGATCATCGAACAACATGCCCATGTAAGTTACAAATTGGGAACCATTGGAGAGCTACATGATTTAATTAGCTCCCAATTTTTTATTTTCAGAAGTAAATCAAACACATACTTTCTTTGGGATAAGAAAATTCTCTTCTAACACATATTCACCTCAACACTAAGAAAATATCTCAAGTGTCCACAAATCTTTCATAGTAAACTGAGTAAGAACAAAATCTTTTAGAGATGCAATTCCTTTAGAATCATTTCATGTGATCACAATATAATCCACATACATAACCATTAACATATCCATCCTCGAAATGCATGTAAAAGACATAATCATCAAATTTATTTGTTTCATACCAAACTTCTCAAACATAAACAAATATACCAAATTATGTACGAGGACTCTATTTCAAACTATACAAAGACTTTCGAAGATAACTTACTTTATGAATCTCCCCATGGGTAAAAAAAGTCGGGCAATTACCTTATATAAATAGTATTCATGGGATCATCCTGGAGAAAGACATTCATCATGTCCAACTTGTGTAAAGGCCAATGATTAGTAGTTGCCAACGAAATCAAGAATCTAATCGAGGTAAGCTTGACATATGAGAAAATATGTCAAATATACACCAGAAGTCTAATCATAGTCTTTGGCAATAAGACGAGCTTTCAGCTGAGTAACACCTATTTACAGCAAATAGGTCGTACTTTTAGGAAGGTCCGCCAATATTCAAGTGTCAGTAGTATTTACTACATTTATTTTCTCAATCATGACTTTATGGAAATCAGGATGTGCCAAAGTTTCTTGAAGAGAATTAGGAATAGTTTCGAGAGATGCAATAAAAGTTTGGGAGAAATTGAACAAATGATCATAAGAAATAGGATAAATGCATGAACATTTACCTTTTCGAAAGAAAATGAGAAGACTGTCACTTATAGAAGAATCTATTGACTAATATATTGGCTCATCAGTACATAAAGATAGCGTATAGAAAACCAATTCATAGCCTATGAGATTTTGGACAACGAGAGTATGCCTCTATAATAGATGGTCTAATAATATCAGATGATGGATAATCAAGAGAGAAACAATATACATCATAAAGTTTGTATCTTCCTCCTTAGTGGGAGGAGAAAACATATAAGAGAAGTGAGTAATTACATATAGTGATATTAATGTTATATCATGAAAAAGTTTTAAGAAACTTAATCATTGAACTCTCCTATAAATCCTTTGAAGGATTATTATAATGGTAGAAATTAATTTTACAATTCGATTATTTTCTTGTTTTGCAACTTATGTATTTTTGCATGGCAAAATAAGGTGAAGAATAATTATATAATCATATGATTAAAAAAATAAAAATAAAAATAAAAAGGAAGCAGAATACAAATATGGAAATAAAAATGGCTCTCTCTTTTCCAACACCCACCACTCACCTCAATAATCAATCATCAAATCTTTTTCAATTTTCCTCTCTCTTTCGATTTTGCTTTTACCCACACAGCACACAAAATCCATTGTTTTGCTTTCCCTAAACTCTTTTCTTCTCTCTCTCTCTCTCTCTCTCTCTCTTTTGCTTTCCTCCTCTCCCCTCCAATCCCTCAATTTTCGCTCATTTGTCTCCCCTTTGTATTGTTCGTGCATCATTATTATCATATTTTTCTCATATTCGTTCATTTGGTGTAATAATTAGACAAAAGAACACTTGCTCGCAGGTGTACGTAAACGTATTCGATTTTGATCAGTTCGTTCTCGGGTTTTGCCCAATCAGATCAATGAGAAGGGATTATGGGATTGTGAGTTAGGGTTTCGTCTTTACAAGGATGTAGTACGAGCACAGAAGGATTCTCGTGATTGATTTTTTTTTTTATTTACTGATTTCTTCGATCCTTCGTGGGGAATCCGCGTTTGGCAATTATATTCGTTGTTTGTGGGCTCGAATTCGGGTTTTTTGCTCCCGGTTTATAGCTGAAATTGCCGATTACTTTGTGGAGTTGAGTTGTAAATTGGAATTCAGGTTTCCTTGATTTGAATCGGCTGCAATGGATCACGTTGTGGGTGCCAAATTTAAGCTTGGGAGAAAAATTGGGTGTGGTTCATTTGGAGAACTCTTTTTAGGTGCCTTTTTCTTTCCATCGCTTAGTTCACTTCGTCTTTGCTTTTCTGGATTACTATAACTGTTAATGTGTTTTCCTGAACACTAATACATCACCCTCCCCCCCGCCCCCCCCCCCCTTGTTTTAATTATATATAGGTGTGAACATACAGAATGGAGAAGAAGTAGCCATTAAGCTGGTATTGTTTCTTTTAGTTTCCCATTACTTGATGTTCTTCATCCTTCTTTATGGTCATGAGGTTTTGAGCAAAGCAACTGTTCTTTACTTGGCTTGATAGATTTACTTGACTAAAGAAATCTGGTGTGAACTTTTTTTTACTTCTTTAATTTCCTGACCTTGATTATTGGAGAAAACACAGTTCTATGTAGTATAACAATCGACGTGGAATCCTAAAGCACATTTTATAGGTCTAGTTGCTATCACCAGTCTCTGTTTGAGATCAGTTAGACCTTTTATGACATCAGTTATGCATAGCTATGGCGAACTATACCCAACTTACTAACAGATTGGTTTCAAATTTCACATTGAAAGAGATGACACACATACTTATTTTTAACATGCAGTAGCGCTAATTCCTTGTGACATTGAAATTTTGTGTATCACTTAACTCCGTTTTTCATTTATTGATTTAAGCAAACTCCAAGTCATTAATAGGATCCCTGTTGATATTATTTGCTGTTATCTACCAACTAGCATGTTACTCGTCTCTGTATCACTAAATATATGTAATGCTGTTATTATCAGGAATCGGTCAAGACTAAGCACCCTCAACTTCACTATGAATCAAAAATTTACATGCTTCTACAAGGAGGAAGTAAGTTGCTCCCTTTCTCTTATCCCCCAACATACGCGCAAGAGAGTACTTGCAAATTGCAACTTGCAACAGAGACAAATATGTATTTTGAACAGACATCAAACCTGTTAGTTAAAGTGCAGCTTGATTTGTCCATAGACTTTGATCCGGTGATCATGATCAGATTTACAGTTACTCTTTTCTAGAAACTATGCATACCATTTTTTTGGACGTTGGAAAAGGATTTTTTTGACTAGGCTCGTTTCGGTTCAGATGATTGTTGGAATTTTGATATGGTTCTCTGAAATAGGGTATTTGCCGCAAAACTGCTTTTTATACTTGATATAGGATCATCTCTGTCCTTCACATCTTCACTTGCTTTTTTTTTTTTTTTTTTTTTGTGATTGTGTTAATGATTCTTTTAACATGCAATTGTAATATTAGTTCATGTACGTCTGCAGTCATGTTCATAAAATTTTGAAATAACCCCTTTCTTTCAGCATGAGAGGAAACTGGAGATTGTACTTATGATTTTCAAAACTGTTGCTTTTTCATATTCTATAGCTGGCATTCCCAACTTGAAATGGTTTGGAGTGAATGGCGAGTATAATGCCATGGTGATAGATCTTCTGGGCCCAAGTCTAGAAGATCTCTTTAACTATTGTAACAGGAAGTTTTCCCTGAAAACAGTATTAATGCTCGCAGATCAACTAGTAAGTGGTTGGGATTTTTTGGCCTTTTGGTTTCTGAACCTAACTGTTATAATTACTAGTCTAATGTTTTTCTAGATTAATAGAGTGGAATACATGCATTCAAGAGGATTTCTTCACCGGGATATAAAACCTGACAACTTTTTGATGGGCTTGGGGCGCAAAGCAAATCAGGCATGTCTTCCTATCATTTTAAGCTTCATATTTATTTAGATCAATACGAAATTGATTCTCTGGGTTTGTTGTTTTACACTCATTTCAAAGAAAAAATGGTGTGGTTTCATCATGCTACTCACCTTATATATCTGTGCATTTATTTGACTTCGATTACTTTTTTAATTTGTATCCCTCAATTTTCTTGTTCTCGGTCTCTTCAACTAAACTGGAAATCAAAGGATGTATAATTTTCTCTTGTACCCAAATCATGCCTGCTATTTTCTTGTTGGTATTTCCACAAATAAGACTATTCCATATGCTGGATTCTTCTTTCTCAAAATAATACACTACATTTGGTGTTTCGTGATGCTACTCATTTGATATCAGTGTTCATTTAATTAACTTTGAAGCTCATTTCAGTTTGCTGCAATCTTCTAATTTGTTTTACTTGTTGTTTATTAACGGAATTTTCCTAATATTAGAAGTTTACTATTGTAAAATTTACCTTTTTTTTTAATTTTGGGGAAGGGAGGGGAATATTTGTGGATGCAATTTCCAGTTGTTGGTTGCACTGAATGAACAGCCACCTTTTAAATGGTGAATTACACCAAGTGGCTTTTGCTTAATTGTATATCCATGATGGCATGATTCTGGCAACTGTATACCTGACAATTTTTGTCTTCATTGCAGGTTTATATCATTGACTTTGGTCTTGCCAAAAAGTATAGAGATCTTCAGACTCATAAGCACATTCCATACAGGTAGGCTTTATTATTTGAAATGGGTTGTGGAGTACTCTCTCATGGCATTACATGTTTGCCTCACTGTTTCTTTTTTTTTGGTCTTCTCTTGAACCTCAAAATTGATAACACAGACATAGAGAGTTAATGGAGGACTGTTCAAATAAGACTAAACCATATATGTCATTTATGGAATTTCTTTTCCTATGTTCATGTGAAGTGAAATTTTTTAACTATGCTTGTACAGCAGGAACTCTGTAAGATTCTGTCAACCATGATAAACTCAATTGGACCTTCATGTTTTTGGGAAACAAAGATCTGAAAAGCTCAGAACTTCGTACCCTCTTCATAGTATTCTACCAGCCATGATTTTTTCATTTCTTACAATTTTTGACTTCTATAACAGTGGAAGGATAGTTGTTAAAGGTGGAAGAGGGGCTGTTCTGCCCGAGGCACACAGCATGCCTCTTGTCCTTTTTCATTAAACACCATTTATTTATTAATGTAACATATTTGACACATATTGTCCTACAAAATGAAGTCCAGTACCACATGAAATCACATAATAATACCCAAACGTCAACCAATGTAACAAAATGTATCACAAATGAACTCTAAAGTTATGAAGTTCCATTAACACACAAAAACAAAAAATGTAACAACTAATCGATAGTCTAGTTCTCATTCTAATCATAAGTAAAAGCTGCAGCAACAGAGATGAGATTCACAAACAAAAAAGGGGATAAAGGACCTAGCATATAGGGGCAGCGGTTTTTTATTCTTTACCAATTTTTTTGCGTAAACCCTAGGCCTAAATTTCAACACCATTTTCTTGTTCATGATTTGCCTTTGTTTTATTTTGAGTAATTCTTTTGTCATATGTGGTTTTTTATTTTCAAAATTTGTACACAATGGCGCGCCAAGGCTCCTCAGAGGTGTGCGCCTTAAAAATAGTGCCCAACTGAACACAATAAAGCACATCCTTGAGCGCCCTTGCGCGTTGCACACTTGCCCTTATGGTGTGCCTTTAATAGCTATGTGGAAGCATAATGTGCATCAAGAAAATCTGCTATAACTTTCTTTAGCTGTGGTTTTATGCGTTCTGGGCTTATGACTTTCATAAGAATGTGGAGTTAGTGTTTAACAATATCTGCATTTTATAGTCCTTCAATTTACTTACCCAATGTTCCTTTTAACATTTAATAACAGGGAAAACAAGAATCTCACTGGTACTGCTCGCTATGCCAGTGTCAATACACACATTGGAGTTGGTAGTGATGCATTACATTATAATACTTGTTCCTTATCTAAATATCAATATTATTTCCTGGATTGATTTTGCGATTTACGCAGAACAAAGCAGAAGGGATGATTTGGAGTCTCTTGGTTTTGTCCTAATGTATTTTCTGCGAGGAAGGTTGGTCATATACAGTATGTGTTTGCATTTTGCTACTTGTGAATGACTATCCAACAAATGTAAGTTAAGTTTTAACATCTACTTGTCCAACATTTTTTCTATACCAGCCTTCCTTGGCAGGGACTTAAAGCTGGAACCAAAAAGCAGAAATATGATAAGATTAGTGAGAAGAAATTGTTTACTCCTATAGAGGTCTATATTCTCGTGCCTTCTTTGCAATTTTCCAAATGCATGTTTTTCTCAAGTGTGTAAAAAATCCAAATTATCCTTGTACAGATGATAGCATATACCTATTCTATTCAAGTTGCATCATCTTTTCTTTGTTGAAATTTTTTAGACTGATTCTGATACTTGATTAGGTTGAGAAATAGTAATTTTTTTATTGTTCATTATAAATAAAGATTTGTACATAACTTGCATGAATTTTTTTAAATTCTCTCCTTGTCCATTCTATGTAGGACCAAATTGAAACTTGGTCTCTGTCTCCATCATGGGTCAAGGCTCCCTAAGGGTCCATTTTGTTGTTTCTGATGAGTTGCTGAAAGTTGAACTTCATTTAAATTATTACAGGCACTGTGCAAATTATATCCGTCGGAGTTCATGTCTTACTTTCACTATGTTCGGTCCTTGAGATTTGAGGACAAGCCAGACTATTCCTATTTAAAAAGGCTTTTCCGGGACTTGTTTATTCGTGAAGGTAATCAATGATGTAACTGTGTTATGGGTTCTTTTTTCCGAATTACAAATTTCCATCTGTGTTATTTTCTTCAGTTTCTGTGTGCCATCTTTACTAGTTTCTTTAAAACATTCATGCAGGTTACCAATTTGACTATGTGTTTGATTGGACTATGTTGAAGTATCCTCAAATTGGTACAAGTTCCAGACCAAGAGTAAGTTTTTGCCCGTCCCTTTTTTTTTTTTTTTTTTGTATTCTTTGATCTTATGGGTCTTACAATTGATTAACTTGATTACAGAATCCCACTGGTAATGCTGTTGCTGGACCTTCTGGTGAAAGACCACCAGGTAGAACATCAGGTATATATGTATGTGTGTATGTGTGTGTGTGTATATATATATATATATATATATATATATATATCTTTGACCAAAATGAGAACTGAAATTGTAGATTTCTCTATTGATAGTCTGTCACGTCCAATCCGTGAACTGATAATGATTCCTGATTAACTAGAGCTGATTGCCTTCGAAATTCGAATAGTATTATGGTGTAACTTTATGCAATAATATGAAGTGAACAGAAAGTACTTAATATTGATTCGAGATAAGAATGAATGTTAAAATCGTCAGTGACAGATCAGAAGATAAAATTTGTGCTTGAATGCACTCGACTATTATAAAATTTATATATGCCTACCCTTTAATGTATGGGTCTCCACGTGCTGATGAGTCATCGTCTCATCGTATTAGGTTTTTTGTCCTGGTAAGATACTTTAAATTGAACCTGCGTTCACATGTGACAAATAAATAAATAAATGTATATACATTATATGTTCTTTTTTTTTTAGATTGAAAGGAGTAATGTCATCCCTTGAATTGAGGCCAAAGTCTCAGAAATTGCCAACCATTCACATTCTAACTGTTGGCAGTGTACCTCTCAATTGGTCCATTTGTTCGTTTAACAACTGCCCACATATTTTATTTTTTTTCTTTTTTGTTCTAAAGCTATTATCATTCATTTCTAGAATTATGTATTAACACTGTTTTTAGCTCCTAGTAAGTTTTCATATAATGCATCTCCTAGTAGAGTTTAATTTTGATGGTCTTTGGTTTTTTTCTTTTGTCCAGTGAAGTACGATTTTCGTGATAGATTCTCAGGTGCCGTGGAAGCTATAAGAAACACTACGAGCGCTGGTCGTCACCGGACATCAGAAAAAGTACCCTCATCAAAGGATGTGGTATCTCTCTTCCCCATCCCATGGAAAATTTGCTATTTGTTTTACCATTTTGTATCTTTTGCTGCATTTTGTTTTCTGTAAGCCTCCCCACCACACACACTTGTGAAGCATAATTTTGCCAAAATTCTAATGCTATGGTTCCTTATAAATACAGCAACCTGATTCAGAAAGGGGCCGCCCTTCTCGAAATGGCAGCTCTTCAAAGAGAGCTGCCGTTTCAACAAGCAGACCAACCTCATCTGGTGAACCCGTAGATGGCCGCCCTAGCAGAATGGTGGCAACTGGTGGGCGTATTTCCACCACTCAAAGAATCCAACCTGGAACTGAGCATAAACCATCATCATTTTCGCGTGTTATTAAAGGCTCTCGTGATGATCCTCTACGAAGCTTTGAGTTCCTCTCTATCAGCAGGAAGTAATTGCGGTGGTTTCCAGGAAAGGTAAGATCAAGTTGTCCTCTTTATGGAAATCATTGTGGTACCATATGCCCTTGTAAATGTGAGACAAGTTTGGAGAGTATGTGTCGTGTTGTCTCGATTTTGTGGACTGTTGTTTATGTTGTAACACGATGTGTTGCCTCGTCACAAAAGGAATTTGATGAGTTCAATGAGCGACAGTTTTTTATAGTATATTTTACAAGACGAGCTGTAGCTGTATAATAAACATTTGCCTCTCGTTACGTGTTTAAATGGTGCTGAAAATTTCCAGATTTTCTACTGATACAAGTATATTAGCAATGGAGAATCGACTTCTATTTTGCTCTTTTGACTTTATTATTTCAGTCTGAATTTTTGCCCCTAGAATAGATGCATTCATTTTTCACCAAAATTTGTAAGATTAACTCACTCAATGAGTCCTATATGGCGGAAATAAAATGGTATGCCACTTTGAAAGTAAAAATGATGACGCTCTCTCTCTCTTTTTTTTTTTTTGGTCATATGGAGGAGTGGCTACATGTGAATGATAATTTTTTGCACAATATATTCTATTTCACGCTGTAGCATACATTTTGTTGTATAGTGTTAGTTTATATATAATGTAACTTTAGTTCATTTAATGTGGTATGTTATCTGTGGTGTTAGTTTATATGTAGTATGTTATATTGTGGTGTTAGTGTATATACAGTATTTTATATTATTTATCTTTATAATGATTAAATCTCAAAATATTTTGAATAAATTGTTGTTAGTTATAAATTTTACTTTGTATATAATTCACATAGTATTTTGCTTATATAGAATAGATTTCATTAGACACCTGACTTTGTTTTGAGTAAGTCTCTTGTGTAGCAGGTGTGTATTTTTTAAAAGTCATTATTTATTTCACCATTTTTTAAGGAAAATATGTTTAAAGTCCAAATAAGAAAAATGTGTAAATTTGTGTGGAATAGAGAGAATATTTAACTTTATATTATATATTTTTTTTGTTTGTTTCTTGTGTCATCTCTAAGTGTGAAAGTTATTTTGGAATAGAGAAGTAGTAACAATATTCAAATGTGTCGAAATAAAATTTGTTCTGTGTAAGTTTTGTTTCTATTTGATTTATCTTTAATTTAAAATCTATCATATATAATTAAAAAAAATTCTTTTGAAAAGTGATAAAACTTTAATAAAAGATAATAATAATTTTGACTTATTTTTTTTTAGGTATTATGATATTTTAGTATAATTCTATCACTTTTTTAATTTGACTATAAAATATGTCAAAAAAAATATAGGAAAGTGCATGAGACAGTCTCATATCACTTTTTAATTATAAATGACAGATTTTAAATTAAAAATAAATCAAATAGTTAATCTCATACTAGAAGATAGACAATGTCACACAAAATTTACACAAGAATAAAGTTTATTTCTATGTCGATAACATTTGAATATTGTTACTACTTTTTTCATTTCGGGACAACTTTCACACTTAGAGATGACATAAGAAACAAAAAAAAAAATAGAGAAAATATACATTTTTATCCTATAAGTTTCGTTGATTTTGGTTTTCGTCCTCTTAAGTTTTGAATTTTTATTTTTGTCCTTTAACTTACCAAAAATTATGATTTTCGTTCTCTTAAATTTTGAATTTTTATTTTCGTCCTTTAACTTACCAAAAATTATGGTTTTCGTCCTTCAACCTCCTATAACCAGTAACACAATCAGTAATACACACGTAGATCAATTTTTTCTATTTTTTAAGCGAAATATTGACGTGGGGGTATTTAGAGAGAATTAGCTCTTGATGGATAAAATACAGGATTAATCGTAAATTCTCTCTCAAATCAAAACCCTAGTCAATCAAATCTAGGCATGGGGCCGCTTGAGAGAATTAGGAAAAAAAGGAACAAAGATCCACAAATCAAAACATCCAAAAGCCTAAAAAAAAATTTAGCGCATATTCACTGTACGGAAAGGAAGAGGGATGTCTTCAAGAAATTCGTATGAATCAACGAGTTTCAAATGCAATATTAAGTGTCATTGTGGTTTCGTTGCACGTTTTGTACATCATATTAAAAAATGAATCCGGACAGAAGATTCTATGGATGTAAATATTGGACGGTATTTGGGAGGAATTTTACTGTTAAAAGTGTATTTTGTCAAGACCTAATTCCCTCCAAATACCTCCACGTTAGTATTTTGTTTAAAAAAAAAAGAAAGAAAAATGAATTCACGTGTGTATTACCGGTTGTATGACTGATTATTGGCGGTTGAAAGACGAAAACCATGATTTTTTGTAAGTTAAAGGATGAAAACAAAAATTCAAAATTTAAGAGGAAGAAAATCATAATTGTTAGTATGTTAAAGGACGAAAACAAAAATTTAAAACTTAAGATGATGAAAATCAAAGTCAACGAAACTTATAGGATAAAAATGTGTATTTTTCCAAAATATATATATGAGTGTAAAGTTAAATACTCTATACGTTCACAGATTTTGCACATTTTTTATATTTGGACGTGAAACATCATTTTTATAAAAAGGAAAAACACGAAATTTTAGGGATGTAAATTCCCCTTAAATTGAGAAAGTAATTAAATAAAAAAAAAATCTCTTTTTACATGCACTTATAAAAATATTTCCAACTACTTGTCCTGTATTCTATAAGAAAAATTAGTTACCCTACTATACTAAAATTCATCATAATCCAACACTTTATTGAGTGTGTTTTTAAACTCTAAAAAAAAGTGATTCTACACTTTTTAAAAAAAAATCTTGAAAACGCACCCACTATGTTCGAAATAGATTATTATTATATTTTTATATTGAATTAAATTTATATAAAGTAAAACTAAAATATTTTATATTGAATAAGGGATGGGCCACCTCATCCCAAAACATCACACAGCCTAAAAAGAACACAATTTTTATCTCGTACATCTATTCGGTTATGTTTCTGAACTAGCGTGGATTCACACAACTAAAATAGTGATGTCTAGTATATAAGAACAAGAATCATTCAATAAAAAAAAATTACTTTGTTTGAACGGTGTAATTTTTTAGAGTAAGACTTCTATATACACAACAAAAATTAATGGATGTAATTTTAATTTTTTTACCATTAAATATATTAGCAGTGTTTTTAGAACTGCTTGAATTGGGAATCGAACTAAGAACCGATCCGATTACCCCCTGAAAATGATTTTTACGGTTCAAAAAAAAAAATCGACTGAACCAGTCTATTTTTAAGTTTTATTTTTTTAAATTTCTTTATATTCGGTTGACACCTCCCAATCCCAAAATTATTTTATTCTGCAATTATATATTTTAAATTCTCGTAGTTATATTTTAATTTGAAATTTCACAATGCATGAGTTATGAAACATGTCGTGAATTTCAATCTGATATTATAACTTGAGTTATTTTGATCATTTAAATTTTGATTGTCTATGTAGTTGATGTGTTTATTTCAATATAAAAAATTATAATTTATTAAAACTTTATATGAAAATATTTAGTTTATTTTATTTTTTAATATAACATATATAATATTAAAAAATAAGCTAAAATGATTTTAACGGTTAAACCACCGGTCCAACCAGTTGAATCAATAATCAGTGCTCCGTCCAATTTGATCCAGTCCGATTATGAAAATGTTATATATTTAATATGTGTTAATCTTTATGGTGGTTACATCTTAGCGTTATGCTCAACTTTTGAAAAAAATAGACAAAAAATATTGATTGTGACATAAAAGAATTGATTAAGTAGAATGATTATAAGATCAGAAAATAGTAAGTAAATGACGTAATAATTATCTAATTTAGAAAAAAATTATTGTATACATCTTTTCTCATCACTAGAGAATTAAAATCGTGATCCATTCTCATGCATACCCATTAGATCGCTAGAGAATTAATATTAAACCATATCTTCATTTAATCTGTGAAATTTATTTTTATCATTGATTTTAAATTAATATTAAAGAAACAAAATGCAACTCTCACTTCCAAACAGACTGTAATTTTTCTTTTTTCCAGAAATGTTAGCAAGCAGATATCGAAGGGACAGCAATGAGAGAATTATATACATAATTCCAAAATGTGATATCAAAGCTGCAATCTGTGCAGTGTGAGTGAAGATTCAGCTCAAGGATTTCTGAGAGCAGCTAGCCTCTTTTCCAGCTCATCATCAATCTTTGAACTACAGGAAGTCGACGATGATGGTTTAGGACTAATATTGCGTTTAAGCAAGAACGACGTATGAGAACAACAAAAAAACTTACCTGCTAGCATTCTCAGTGTTCTTTCCAGCAATTTTCCCTTTGGGAGCGGATGATAGCTGTCAAATGAATAAGGAAACAAGTGTGACTTGCCTGTAAAATGTCAAAAAAAATCAGTTGATGTTAAAAGTAAAAATACAAACCTGTGAGATAACATCCACGCCAATTTCGTCTAGCACCTGCTCAAAATTATCGTAAACGAGTAAATGAGTAGATGAAATATGTCCGGGAGCAAAGGATAACAACTATTGTTTGTACCAAATCTTTGTCATACATCTATTAAAAAAAGATTTACACAGAGTTATCTAGCATTTGCAAAACGGAAAAATGTAGATTAAATTAGTGCTGAATTGCAGGTGGAAACTATACAAGTTTACACAAAAACGTACAATATATATGTCAGAAAATTCTACCAACATTATGCACTCCTCCTAGGTGAGAATCACTTATTTTCAAAAGCTACTCCTCACAGATTTCGAAAATAAGTGATCCTAAAGCTATTGATGGAGTTTGAAAAGACACCCTTAATCTAAAGACTTCTGAAATTAGGATGAAATTTTTAATTTGTTCGAGGAGATTTTCCATGAGAAGACATTGCATACGCTTATAGTAACCTAAAACATCCCGTCATAGTCTCAAGAATGTTAATATAGTTATATAGATGAGCTTTTTGCCTTTTACCCACTAAAGACTGGGAGTTCAGAAAGGTGAACATTTTGTTCTAGACGGTCATTTCCAAATTAAGACTAGGATTAATCTGAATCCGTGATTAAATGGAGAACATGATAGAAAATTAAGGCCGTATTTGCTCATTGCCCCAACACAACATTTTAATTTCAAATTCAAATCCTCGTTGGTCAAACCGTATTTTGGTATAGATTTCAAATCCCATTCTACTTTTTTCTCAAACACAATTTTCAATACAAAGGCAATCATTTATCTCCCACCTTTTAATTATTATTATCTGCATCTATAACTCAACACTCTACCTCCTTATTCTTACTTTAAACACTCTCTCCCCTACTTTACATAGAATCTTCAATACAAAATCAATCGTCTATCACCTATATTTTTAAATCCTACAACATATAACTATCTTTACTATTCATCACATTCACCTACTGGATTTCAAATTCATTAACAGTTAACACCCCACCCCCCCAACCAAAGAGTACTCTAATCTTAGCCGTACAAACAACAATTTTTCATGTAAACAGAAACTCGCCTGATTTGTCAACTCTTCGGTTTCGTCCTCAGCCTCATCATTGTCCAAAGCATCATCAATGGCGTCTGACATCATTTCAGTCTACACGGACAAATAAACATGCAAAATCAGCGCAGAGAAGAAAAGTTAACTACTTATGCTAGACAATATGGTTCAGCACAATTAAGGACTTACAGTCATATCCATTTGCGCAGATTGCCTCTGGAATTCCTGAATCACCTTTGCCTGCTTTGCAGGCGCCATTTGCTGCAATAACAGGAATTAATATGTATAAAAATGAATTTAAAATCACAATTCATTGACTTTAATGTCTCATAACATCAGTTTATGCTCATCAAATAAATGAACTAACCTTATTCATTGCTGACATAGCTTTACTGGCACCCTTCATACCAACAGCCACAGAAGTTTGTGCAGACATGGCCTGCAATAAAATAGTATATCTAGTCATGTTAGTTTCATCTCAAAAAACAAACTACAAAACAAGGCTGATTGAGTTTGGGAAGTTGATTATGTACCTGGGTATGAGTCGCTATACCTCTCATCTGCGCTCGGCTACTTTGTAAATTGGCTATTTGTTGTCGAAGCCTGATTAGCTGGCGTGCAAGAATCTTAGTTGCTGCCTGGAAAACGGATGGAGAAATAAGAACAAAAAATAATGTTCCATAAAGTCTATTAAATCTTGGTTCAGTGTAATTCATATATGTTACATACCTCATTCCCTGTCTTAGCAGTTTTCTTAATTTCAGCCACAAGCTTCTTTTCCTGCATCACCAGCAATCATCCTATTTAATATGAAAGAACTCAAAGAAAACCATAATGCCTGAAAAAACCCATCATACCTCTAATTGCAATGTATTGATTTCCTTTTCTATACCTAAAATCAAAACCACAACCAAAATAGCACACATGTTAATCGGTTGTATTGACCAGGGCACGTAATACATCACAAACAGAACTAGTAATCAAACAGGTGAGAAAAAACAGATAAGTATATGTCATTTCTCAAGCACAGACAGCTAGTTCATTACATAATCAGCTCCCAGAGCAGTTCAAATTATAACTTAATTGTGAACCATGAGATAAAACAAAATTTTAATCAATTGTAGAAGAATATAATGATTCGCATTTCAAAGTATATGGAATACAAAATGGGGTTAACATTAATAAATCAAACAACTAGGAACAGAACGAGTAACTCTTTACACATTCATCATTGTCTAAAATGCATGTGAATGCAAAATCACCAACTTACTATTTCGTGTGTGCTATTATGCTATCAAGCTCAACAATTCCCATTGACGAGAGGAGTTCAATAATAGTCCCCAAGATTATCGCCGCCTTAATTTCTAAATGACAAACATGTATGCACACATTTCATGTGTTGATGATACTTATTCAATGACAGTGATTAACCCAACAGTCCACATCTCTATCTGTTTTCAGAGCCATTAACAATATGTACAATACATAAGATAAGATTCAAACAAACTCATAACTTCCAACTTAGGGCAAGTTTTCAACCATTAATAAATAGTGATAATCACTTTTTTTTAAAATTGGGTCACACCAACTTACAAAAAAAAAAAGTGCTTATAACTATTCAAATCTTGATTACAAACATGCCTTCAGAGTGATTTAGACTTATGTCAAATATGAACAAATTACACCAAGCTCAAGTGAAGTTTAGGGTAATCATTCAAATCAAATCATACGCTACTTAAACCTGCAATATATCACAAACACATACCTCTCGTGGCGTTTGTCATTTCACGCCTACTCTCCCTAACAGCCTCTGCAATCAAATTTGAACAAAATAAACTCAGGTAGTCTTCAATTCAACCCGTTGACAATTGGATTACGAATTGAATACTGAAAAAGAAAATCGTAAAATTACCTTTGGCCGTGGGTTTCTTTGAGAAGATGTTCATGTATGTAATGATTTTACAGACGACTAAATTTTGGGCAAAGAAATTCAATTATCGTATATGAATGAGAGCATATGTATTTATATATGTGAATTGTGGGGTGAGATTGTTGGAAAGTTTAAGGAAGGGATCTGTAATCTCTCTCAACCTAAAGGGGCTTCATTTCAAGTGTCACACATGCTTCGAGTAATTTGAACTAAATTTTCTAAAATTGATATTAATTATAAATTCATTTTGGATAAAATAAATAAATTATATTTTATATAAATATTGTGAATCAATTTATAAGAATAATCTTTTTTTTTTTAACCAATATACAAATGTCCCTTTAATTTTTATAATTTTTTAATTAAATGCAGTGATGTATAAATCGGCCTAGGCGGCCCCTTGCCGACCCGATTTCTACAAAATCGATCCTTCTAGGCGCCCTCTAGGCAGTTTTAGGCGGTCCTAGGTGGCCAAAATTTTATTTTTATTTAAAAAAACTAGGCGGCCAAAAAACGTTTGATTATCGATTTTTAACTTCTACAACCTTGATTAAATGTGAATAGTTATTAGTGTTAAAAAAATTAATTATTGTTGATATTCTTGAAAAAAAATATATGATATCACTTCCCTAATGTTTATATTTCTAATGAGTTTTTCAATACTCTTAATCAAAAATTTAATACTGTAAACTTTTTTGGTTTGTGGTAGGTATTACTATGAACTATTTTCTTATAAAAAAAATTCTAAATGGTATTAATTGATTTTACTGAATACTATTTGTTATTTTTTATGAACGGTTAATTATTTTTACTGAGCGTTTTTATTTGTTTTTTTTAGCTATATTAGTTATTTTTAATGATGTTTTTTTAATCGATAAATTTGTGTACTTTTAATGATGTTAGCTGATCAGTATTAATTATTTTTACTAGACATTATTAGTATATTTTATTTAATTGTTTCATTAAAAAAAAATTATATTACTATAAAACTAAGCATATCATTATTAATACACATAAAATGTAAATAAATTTTAAGATAAACCTTATTTACAATAGTATTTAAGTATGATAAAGTCTTGTGAGGACAAAAGCTCTTACATGTGAAGCAAAATTCACCTTTTCATCATTTGAATTGTATAATTGTGTAAATGATGAGAGTGATTTTATGTATGAAACTGTATTATATAATATATTTTTTTATCTAAAAGTATATATTTATAATTGAAAGAATATCTAAAAGTATAAATTGATAATTGAAAGAAAATGTAATACCGAAAATTAAACAATACATGGATTATTTTAATATTCTATCATATAGTGTTGAATTCTTCTAAAAATTCTATGATGCAATTCTTAAATCCCCGAAGAATTCAGCTAATAAATTTTCAAATCTATTGCACAAATTTAACTTGTTACTAAACATAGTTATATCAAAATAATTTGGTAAATGTTACTAATCATTCCCTATATTAAAATCTATTAGCCATCACTGCAGACATCAATTTCATTAGATAAGTATGTCACTTCTCTAACAAATTTGGATTCTTCCAAATTCATTTAATTATGATTTCTCCAACAAAAATATCTGCAATACTGGATTCACACCACATAAGCTTCTGAAAATGCGCATGAAAACCAGAAACACCTAAAGTGATGAAAAGAAAATGCTAATTCAACCACAAAAATTAAAGAAAAAAAAAAGCCGAATAGTTCCACATAGTAATAGGAAAATTTGGAATATTGTTCCTTTTGCAATGTATTCAATAACAAGCAACAATCAAAATTCTAAAAAGCCAAACTCTTGATAGCCAAAAATAATTATACTTGATCAGGCTGCACTCTCTTTTTTAAGTTTAGCAAGCTCCTGCCTCACAACACCAGCCCTCTGCAAAGAAAATACCAATTCACTTAGACATCCATTGAAGGTTTAGTGAGGTAAAATGCCCATGCAAAAAAAAAAAAAAAAGGAAAAATTGTTATCAAGAAAACTGAAATGAATGTTCTATCCTGATACACAGCTATGTGCAAATAATTATATTATTCCAAGTTTTCTTCATCGTATTAATTTCAAGAAAAGTGATCAGAGCTTGCTCAATAGCATTACACATACCTTGATCTTTGCAAGCATCAACTTGAACCGGTCAAAGTCATTGAGGGAGGCCCTTCTCTTCTGAACAATCAACTTCCTTCCCCATGAGCTATTCTCCCATTTGCCCTTAACATCTGTCAAACAAATCATAAAACAATTAAATTACACTATTGACAAATTGAAGTGGTGTAAGGCTTAATTTTTAGTACAAACCAGCAGCTTCCATAGCAGCTATAAGGGCCTTCTTTTTTGGCACCCTTTTGATATCGATTTTGATGTCAGTAAGCGAAAGTCTCTTGAAGTTCATCTGGCTACGTACCATGTCAGGTGAGTCCACAAGAGCCTGCCATTCAAATACAACTGATTTAAGAAACTCAACAAATGACAAAAACTAGATTAAGAAAAAGAAACCTAAATTGACAGCCAAAAAGGCCTTAGTTCATTACATCATGTGAAAATGTGAATTAAAATTTTCAGAAGATCAAAATGTGTGCATGTTGTGGTGCTAATAAATTTCAAGATAACCTAACACTAGTTTCGTAATCTAAGATCACTAACAATCATTGCAGATTCAAATACATTAAAATCATTGGTATATATTTAACATTATTAGAAATGAGGAAGAAGCATTGCATAATCAAATATACAAATCTAATCCTAAACCCTGAATCACCCTTACTCTCGCCAAAGATTTCCAACAAAATAAGTTCCAACCAATTAAATATAATTACGTCCTAGAACTAGAAGCAATCATAAACTACGAAAACAAGCAATCAACAGAAACAGAGCTCTTCCGTGAAGTGCAATCGCTAAAATTGGTTAAATAGATCCAAATAGACAGAAACTTGAGCATATATCAGAATTTTTTTCAGGGAAAAGATTGGAAAAGGACAGACATACCCGGTTCTGATCGATGACGTCAACGATGACAACAAGCTTGCCATAATCTTTTCCGTAATTGACGAGGGCAACCCTCCCGATCTCCACGTATCTCTTGAACGGCTACATAAAAAACAAGTCCAAACATTAGACTATAAGAAATCAAAATTCATTATTCCCAAAATGTATATACACAGAGAGGAGATTAAGCGAGAAGGGTGTCTGCCGGAGAAGCTTACCATATTGCGCGGCGATCTGACTACGTCTGTTTACCTGAGGAGGGGAGGGGAGGGGAGGCGATGCGTGGAGAAAGACGGTAATGAGAAGGTTTTGTTAAATTGGGGGTAGGGTTACGTTTTAGGGTTTTTCTCAATCCTCCATGGGCTTCACAGAAGTAGCCCCGAGGTCCAATAACAAAAAGCCCATCAATATTCGGCTAAATTATTTAAAGGCCCATGTTATTTTTTGTTTAGAAATTCTTTTTTCATTTTTTTAACATAGTGATAATAAAAAAATCAAAATTTTTACGAAAATTTTAAAGATAGTGTTTTTATCAATTTGGTTGGTACAAATTACATGAGCCTTATTTAAACACAGTGACAAGGACTTGAATGAGCGGTGAACGAATTGGGTTACCAAATACTGTCTCATTTATTACTTTCAATTTCATCTAAATTACAACAATTTTTATGAAGACCCATATCATCGGCACTAGTTAATTTGGACAATAAACTATCAGAATGAATACACTACCTTCTATTCAATTTTTTTTTACTTTTTCGACTTTTTTTTAATATAAAAAATTGTAAAAGATTTTTAAAAAAAATTGAATTTTTTTTCAATAAATTTGTAATTTTTTTATAAAAGAAATGGTCAAAATTTTTAAAGATAATATTTTTACCAATTTAGCTGTGCAAATAACCTGGCCTTTTATAAAACTGCCATTGGGGTAGGCTATTTGAGTTTGAACACTGTTAGCCAAATATTTTATTTTTTAAAAATGTTAGATATTTTAAATATATTATTTTGAAATTTAAATACTCTAACATTGTATTTTGTACATTTAATATAAATAGTTAAAAATAATTAATTACTCTTGATATTTATTAACAATATTATGATACCACTAATCTCTAAATTTATCATGAGCAATTATCATACAAATTTTTATCTTGTTTATGAATCCTTTAAATAATATATTGATATTTGATATTGTTATATTATATTAACATTATTTTCATTTAAAAAAATTGTACACACACAATAAATTTATTACTACTATATATAGTCCATCTATTCACTAAAATTATGCACCTTTTATTTTTTGCAAATCTCTTTTTTACTTCATCATTTAACAATCACTTAATTATTTTGCACGTCGTCGATTTACACTCATAAATAACTATTTAATTCATAAATGAATCAAATAATATCTCAAAATATTTTTATTTTATCTACTTTTCTTAGGTTTTCTTAAAACATGTCCAAAGCCTTCTACCCCTCATATAAATAGCAAATTGCAGGTGTCGAATGAGTTATGAGATGATTAAAAGACTTAGAGGAGTGAATAGATTTTATTAAAAAAAAATTATGTGACTCAACTAATAAACTTTTACGAAGTCAACTTCAAAATAAACTAACGAGGAACTGTGAGATTCCTTAGGTTTCATTTGGATAGATGGATTTGAAAATGAATTGATTTAAATAAAAATACATGTAAAAAGGCATACATTTTAAATTAAAATTTATAAAGAGTTGGGAGATAAGAGAAAAAATAAGAAAAATGAGAGATGGAAAGGGTAAATGGGAGGAATTTCAAATGACATGGGTTTGAAGAGGGTTTAGAATTCCTACATTTTAAATATAAAATGGAATATAAGTATTTGTAAATTCATGGAGAGGATGGTTATCTATGTGTGAAATCCATATATTTCAAATCCACTCATTTAAATGTAACCTTAAATTGTTCGAAAGAAAGATATGAGGCGAAAGGAATATTTATTTTAGTTTATGACAATCTTTTCTTTTTAATATTTAAAATGTTAAGACAAATGTGTGCTAAGACTTATAAAAAGTTAGCTTCACCTCTATATTTACTTTATAAAGTAGATTAGTTTATGACATTTGTTTAAACAGGTAAAAACACACAAAGGTTCATAATGGTTTGAAGATATGAATTATATTCCGAAACAAGCTAAGATAATTTTAGTACCTTAGGTCATATTCTTTTTCAACATGCCAAGTCAAGATTTAGGATTTTTTTTTTTTAAATCTCATCCATTTTTGAATTTGCAAATTCAATTATTCACTCAAATACACATCCATCCTTGTTAAATACTACGCATTTTAAATAATCACATCACTACTTTTCACTTATTCTTTTTCTCATTCACTATCTCTTGTATTTTTATCACATTTTATTCAAATCTCACCGACTTTTCTTAAATTTAATTATTGTTTTACTGATTAACAATAATAAAATATTATTATATCATCATCACTTAAATGTATTACTTTTATATAAAGTTGCATCCTCTTTACTTCTCTATTTCATACTATATTTCATACTATAACACAGATTTATTGTTCATTAGATTTACCACATCCACTTTAATTTTCATCTGACACTCAAATCAAAATAAAGTACATCCTTAACAATCTTGATTTAGAATGTCAAGATTGTTTGCAAGTCTTTTCTCCTTTCAATATATATCTTAGGATTCAACTATCTAGAGTTTGGGTGAGATTTAATTCTCTTACAACTATTAATTTTATTAGAATCTACATACTATAACTCTCTTATATGAACTAGGAATTGAGGGTTCTTTATAAATAAAAGTTCAGTGTTCTTTGACAGAAATGCTTGAAAATGTTGCTTGACAGATTGTATTTTTTACATCCATGTTATAATCTTTGTTTATAATGTGAATTTGGATATTTATCATTAAAGATTAAAGTTATAGTAATAATGATAAAGGAGTTATTTTTATCATAAAATGTAACATCCAGTTTTTCCTTGTACTTCTACGATGGAGTTATTTCATGGGGTTAGTCTCGCACAAGACTAAAATGCACTACGATAAATTAATTTGTTTAAGTCTATATATGTGCGGGTATACATATTTATATATTATATATTATGCATTATGCATCGGGGACTTAGAACTTGAATCTTGACAATTAAAGTTTAGGTTAATTTGGGTCATGAGCCTAAGAGTATATAATTTGAATCGATTACCATGTAATTAACAACCGATGAGTTGAGATTATGTGACGTAAATGATTGACTTTGGTTGCAGAACCAATCAACCATTATTGGATACTAATTATATCTCTAACGGACCTATTCAGTCATATGGTCGTCAACATATAAATAGGGACTATCTTATTCTTGCATTGACCATCCAAATTCTCTACATATTTTCTCAAAATACTATGTGCATACTACATATATATACATGGTATACAACTCTCATGCTCAATATTCTCTACATATTTTCTCAAAATACTATGTGCATAATACATATATACATTGTATACAACTCTGTTCAATATTCTTCCTAGCTTGTCAGATTTTTTGACGTTATGATGCTGCTTGTCAAGAAATATAAATTATTTTACCTTTGAAAATGATACGCGGTTTCAAAAGCACTATTAGGGTGCACAAAAGGGAGATCCTTTGACTCAATCTTTAAATGTTAGTATGTTATGTTCATGTTGAAGACTATAAACAAGTTGATTTCATAATTTATTAATTTTATTGTATTTCTTCTTCTTTTGTTTTTTTTATTATCACTTCGCTTCTAATAATCGCAAAACGACTAAAAATGGTGACAGTGATAATACATCTCCCAATCCCTAAGTCACCACTAAGTCGCTAACCTTACCCCCTCTGTAAATGAAAGTTGATCAGATTTATAACTCTCAAGTGGTGATTCCTATAGTTTTTTCTTCTACTGGCTCGCGATTTTTCATGGTCTATTGCGAGAAACTCGATAAATTTTTAGGAAATAATTTTAAGAGATGACAACAAAAGATAACATTCTTTTAAACTATCCAAGTAGGTTTTGAATGCAATGACAATACACTCGAAACAATTTATTATAACTAGACTGTTGAAAAATCGATAATATAAATGTTGAAATACGAAATGTCAAAAATAATGTTTGATAATTATAAATCAAAAAACCATGATTAAAAATAATAAAATAATACTTAATTATAAGATAGGGTTAAAAAACAAATAATAATAAATAAAAGAGATAAATATATCCAAAAACTTTTTTAAATGACTCCTCACTCTATACTCTTTCCGTCCCTTAAAAATTAATATATTTTCTTTTATAATTTATCTCACAAATTTTGTTTACTTTTAAAATGAAAAATGTTTTTTTAGATCTATACTTTATAATTTCCGTCGTACATATTCAAATTATTATATTTTTTCAATCCAAGTCTTTTTTATTTAAAAAAATATAATAAAAAAATTGAGACAGAGTTAATATTTATTTAGCCAGCCACGATTCACTGGATAAAAAGAGGTCGCTGTAAAAAGAAAACCGTTGTACAGTATGCGTCCTTATGGTTTAATGTCGTTTAAGCATATGCATTCTTCTCTCCAATCATCAATTCATCGGTATCATAAATTTTTTCGACATTCATAATATTTTCTAAATTTTGCTCAAACTTTGGCGAATACGAGCATTGTATGAGTACCCTGTTTCACGAAGAACTCATACGCGAATCCGTGTATTGATTGATTTCCATACATTTAGAGGCCAATTCAAATGTAAGTTTTCTGAAGCAATTTTGCGATTAGGTAATCATATTCTTTCCTGATTGGCGAGTGTTTATGGAAGAAATGGTTTTCTTAATGAAGTTTGATCCATATCTGTCAAGTTATCGGCGTTGAGATGGATGGCAATCAGATAATTAAGTACTTCATTGATTATTTAATTAATGTTAGCTCGTGCATGATGTTGTTATAGATTCTGTAATAAGTAATTTTATAATCTTTATTAAGTAATTTTAGAAGACATGGGAAATTTCTTGTCCATTCTAAGCAAGAAAGATTGTTAGGTCATCGCTTGATATTCCTTTTTTTTCTTACTCTCGCCCAAACCCCCTCCGGCTGGGGGTGGGGGTGTTGAACAATCGTTTTTGTGATGATTTTGTATTGCTGATTTTCAGCTAGGAATATGATGTTTTTTACTGTTCCCGAGGAGTTGGATTCATACTATCCTGTCAGAGCTGAATGTGAAGCTGATGTTCCCAAGTCGCGTTTTAAAGCAAGGGTGTGTATCAATCTTGCTTACAATTTCAATTTATCTGATGTGTTGGCTTTTCTTATAAGAAATATGGGGTGGTTGTTTGCATTTTATGTTCATTGAAAGAAAATGTTTTTAGATATCTAAAATCCCTTTTTCCTGCTTCAATAAATAAAAAACCGTAGAAGATAGTTATGTGGCCTTTGACTTAAAATTTTCTACTAAATAAGTAGGATATGCATACAAGGTATGCGAGCTTTGATTTTAAATGCGCATTGTGGCAGCATCTGTACGTTTTTCTTTGGGATTATTGATGGGTTATCGGAATATCTGTTCTTAGTTATCCTCAAGACTTCAAAATATTTACTTGTTTTCCCTGCATCTATTTTCGACAGTACTATGAAAATACGATAACCCTCTTCTTTTGAAAACATGATACTCTCTGCTCATATTGATAGGTGGGTAAAACTTTGAGTCCAAGAAGATGGAATGTGGCTTTTTCTGAGGATGGTCATTTGGATATAGCTGGTGTACTTAGAAGAATCCAGAGAGGGGTAAATTGAATTTTTATTCTTGTATTTCTTGTTTAAAATATATAAAGTTCCATTCACTCATGTATTGGGAATACATTTATGTTTTGAATTATGGCCCCAAAACAAAATTAGCTCTCATCAAGCTATATAAGAATCTTTGAGAGGCAATTGGACTCTGATGTCCGTCCTCTTAGGAATATAACGTTGCATTGCATTGCATCTTTGGAAGTCTTTCAAGAATATCCTGTGTTAGGTGTTTCATCTGAGGTACATGGATGAACTTATTATGGGACTACCATGCGTTATCGACAGTTGATCATATTACGCTCGATTATCACTGGTTTCTATATTCAGAACATCAAAAGTATCACTCTCTGACTGGAAATTATTACTCGATACTGATATTTGGGGCTATTTACATTCTTCTCCTGCCATTTATACACCTGCACATTACGGCTATATATGGAATATGGCTTCCGGCTAAAAATGTGTGTAATGGCTGGAGGGTTATATATGGTGAACGAATTAGAATTTTATCAATTTATAAACGCTCATTGCATCAAGCAACTTTATTAACCCCAAAGATATTTGTTCATCAGGAACAAGCTTACAACTAAATGGCCCCTGAAATTGCCTCACAGGATGCATTGTACAAACAAAGTCTTAACTGTTAAATGCATTTCGTTGTTGTAAGCTGGACTTCTTTCTTGACAATTGGGAAAGGAATACATATAAAGTTGATTGTAACTGTTAATTTGCTTAAATGAAATTTTAACTTGAACCTGCATAAAGAAACTTTCACACCACAATTTTTCGATGTACAAGTTTCTTAGCTATACTATACATATTAAACTGTATTGAACTACTGTCAAAATGCTGATTTGCTTCTATTGGCTATTATATTAGGGGATTCATCCCACCATTAAAGGGGCAGTCTGGGAATTCTTGTTGGGTTGTTTTGATCCCAACAGCACGCATGATGAAAGAAATGATGTCAGGGAACGGAGAAGGTATTCAAGTAATTTTATTCCAAATAGCTATTCTTTAATATTAAGGTTGATTTTAAATAGAATTGAGTTACCTCGTCTTGTCCTAGATGTAAGAAAATAATACTGAAAGTTTGGCTCTCCTACTTTTGTGAATGGGATGTGGGAAATGATGAATATAATTTGTTGTAGTTGCTTTTTCTTATGGTTGTGATGCTCCAGATATGATGCCAATTTGGATATTTGACCTAAATTGAATTGGCTTTGTAAGAAATAGCAGATTGTTTCAAATTTCACTTGACCTTAAGTAAAGGATAAAGATGGTAATAGGGGTGGTAAGGATCCTATTCCTGCTCTCAAATATATTAGGCCAAGTCTGTGAATTTGTAAAATATAATACTTGCATAGATGGGAGGCAACAGATGACCTTGTCTCCATCATCTGATATGAAATTCAAATTACAAAATGGAAAAGCTGTAAGAGCTCTTGATTTGAGTTGGGTCTGAAGGTGGCTGAAGAACTTGCATTATCACAGGCGACAACATTATAGAGCAAAAATCAACTCATGTATTCTATGAGCGGAAAATATAAGTTGATATCTTCTCATGCATTAAATTATGTTCATATTGACTTATCTAACCATGCTTTCCTATCTTAGTTATTCTTCATTATATGTAGAACAATTTTTTATCTTTAACCCTCATTAAAATATATTAACTGTCTGTTTCAAGTTGTTGCTTTAGATGTCAAAGAGATGCTCCTCCATCTAGCAAAATAAGGATGTTCCTACGGGCCTGTATGTTCAATTGGTCATTGATATGATTAAGTGCTAATTTTTTTTCTTTGAACTTTCTGCATTGGTAGTAGATGAGAACCATATATAACATGTTTTATAAGTTCTGTGCCACCCTGAAATAACGACCTTGGTTATTTCCCACTACCTCTCGAACTGTCTTTTGATAGATGTGATGTCAGTTTTTATTGTATGATTGTTGAAGGTGCTAGGTGGACAATTTTCTAAAATTATTGGTTTCTCAGTTGGTTCGTCTGATTGCAGATTCTGTTTATTTATTTTTGGATATGCTTATGGATAAGTAGATTTATAACTTTGATTACCTGTATATCTTTTGTTACTATCTACACTATACACATCAATTCATGTATATATTCAGGGAAAAGTATGCTATGTGGAAGGCTGTTTGTAGTAAGATGGTTCCGACCATTGGCAGCGGAAAGTTCATCACAACACCTATAATTAATGATGATGGTACCCCATTCCATGATCCTGAAGATAATACTAATGTCCAAGTTGATTATGGAGTGTCAAATTGTGGTCCTTCAGATGAGAGGGAGATTCAATGGAAGCTTACCCTGCCTCAAATTGGTTTGTACTGGGGCATAACTTATTCTTCACCTTGATTTGAACTAACTAATACTTTATATTGAATGTACTAAGACTATCTTTTCTGTAATGTTTGTTCTATATGATGTATTCAACCAAGCCTGTTTGAGTCTCACTTAGTGATGGTTCTAGGGCACGTGTTGACCTATGCAACTCTTATCTGTCACAGTTACTATTGAAATGTCTGCCTCCTGTGTGTTCTAACCTGCATGCTTGATCAGTTGTATAAATGTACACACACACACACACACACACACACATATATATATATGTATATGTATGTATTGCTGTTCCGTAGAGCTGATATTAGTAATACAGGATTGGATGTTGTACGGACTGATCGCACGCTTGTGTACTATGAGAGTGAAGCTAATCAGGCAAAGCTCTGGGATGTTCTTTCTATCTATGCTTGGGTAGATAAAGAAATTGGGTATGTTCAAGGTAATTACTTCAATGAACCCAAGACAACACATCTTTTAGCGAAAGACTTTACCTGATTTTTTTCCTTGAGCAGGAATGAATGATATATGCTCTCCAATTGTAATTCTTCTTGAAGATGAAGCAGATGCCTTCTGGTGCTTTGAGCGTGCAATGCGTAGACTAGTAAGATTCCTTTGTTCAGCAAAAAAATGTGCATCATCCTAATATTACATGAGTGCTATCAAATTCCAAATCATCATTTTCTCCTTCCATCGAAGTCTTTGCACGAGACAAGTTTGGTTAAGTCGGAAAGTGGAAACTAAGTAATTGAAATGAAATATTAGAAAAGTATACAAGTGAAACCTATAAACTATGAAATAGGTACACACTGATCTCATATTTTCTTGTATAATATCACATACAGTAACCTATATATATTGATTCTCATAAATTAATAACTTAACTATATAATAATTGTCTATTGTGTAAACTTGTGCATAGGGCTAACTTAACCATTTATGATATTATTTTCACAGAGAATTCTTATATAGTTAGGTGGTGTCATTCATATTGTAATAAATTAATTAATTACTATAAGTTTAAATATAATCAACTATATTATTATTTTTAATTGGCTTGATCAGATTTTATAATTGCAAACCTATAAATTCGTGATTGTAATATAATTAAAAAAGAAAAGAAAACAAAAACTCTTCATGCCAACTAGTCAACTACTATTAAATTACATACTTCTAAATTAAATTATCTTAAAAAATTATATATCTGATTATATATTCAAATTTATTATTTTAGTACCAATGAGATATTTTGGGTTCAGTTCAGTTTAATTTGATTGTTTACTGGATTAAATTCATTAAGAAAATTTATATAATTAACTTTTAATCTGTTACAAGTACTATATTTTATTCTATTGCAATAATGGTTGTCTTAGTTCATGTTAAATTGAATAAATTGAGAAAAAATGGTTAATTTTTATTGACTAAATTTATCTTTTGTTGTATTTTGAATTTGTATGATCCTTATAAAATAAAAAATTTATTACATTTTCAATTAACCGACATCTCATTTAATTGATAGATTTTATTGGCCAGAATATTTTCAATTCATTCATTGAGTTTTTCTGTGGTTCATAATCCCCTTCCCCTAGAAGCCCCTCTTTCTTATTCTTGTCTGGCAATAGCAAGTGTATTTAGCTGTCTGATGATTCTGAATTTGGCTTCCTTGCGCTAGTGCATGTCGCACTTTCTATGGTTTAGACTCCACACCTCATATTTAACTTGTAGGACAGAATCTTACTGCCTGCCAGTTTTATGACAAATTAACTGTAGTTTAGAAAGCACTTGCCATCATTTAAGGAGTTTATACACCTGGGGCTTGAAGGCAGCTTATAAATGCACTCTTTCTAAGACATGGAATGTTTAAGTTCCCACATGTGACACAAAAGAATTAGATGAAGAGGATTATTCCAGCAACCTCCAATTAATTGGAGAAGATTTTGAGTTGTTATACTAGAATCTTTTATCTGGTGATTTTTGGCTTATATTGCATGCGTAATAGTTTTATGATCTCTTGGTTGCTAACCTCATTCAGACTGTCACTGTGAATGGCCTAGATGTGTTCCACTCTAGGCCTGTTCTTATTTACGCGAGCCTTGCCACCATTTCCTGCCACTGTGAAATTTGATGAGTAAGAGTGAAAGTACTTATAATTTAACATGTATATAGTAAACGTTTCTCTGAGATTATCTGGGTGGTCATTATTTTTTTCTTTTCTCTAGTGTAGATTTATGACTTCTTTTATAAATTTTTTTGCTCGTCTTGTATTGGTAATTCCTTCTCCTTTTCTGTTTACGAAGAGGGAAAACTTTAGGTGCACTGCAACTTCTATGGGAGTGCAATCTCAACTGGGTACCCTTAAACAGATTATTAAAGCAGTAGATCCAAAGCTCCATCATCATCTTGGTATGGCTTTTTCCTTTGTGAAACTATTCATATGTAATAGGCTTCTTCAAATGATACCAAACTATATCTTTGTTTGGAGTGGTTATGGTATAATATTATTAAGTCTACCTTAGGACAGCTAAACTTTGGTGTCATCAAGTTGATGATCCTCGGGTACATATTATGAGCATTTCATACTGTGCTATAAATACTCCGTATCATTACTAATCTATGAGATCATTGGATGCTTCAAAAATAGTTAGTGATTCAAACATATTCCCTTTCCCATGTACAATATTGTGATATTCCTTGAAAGCTAGAGCACAATAAAATAGTTATACGCATATATTGATGTAATAGCCCATGTCTGTATGGTGAGTGTCCGACTAATGGCCACTTTTCACATGACAGAGGAGGTGGATGGCGGGGAATATTTATTTGCCATTCGTATGCTGATGGTATTGTTTCGAAGAGAGTTCTCATTTGTAGATGCAATGTATCTGTGGGAGGTATAAACTCGTACCTTTGTTCAAAACTGAACTGATCTGACCTGATGTATTCAAAGAGTATTATTTTCAAGTTCATACATTGTCAAATCAGAGTGGGTTTTGTACTAAAGTAGAAGATTTACGTTTTGTGTCTTTTTGGAATTTGTAATTTTAGGTGATGTGGGCGATGGAGTACAACCCAAATATGTACGCATTATATGAGGCTGAAAATACTGTTTCATCCGACGGTCAGCTTGAAGTTAAAGAAGTCACCTCGAAGGAGCTTAAGCAGTATGGAAAATTTGAGAGGAAAAATATGGAAAATGGATGGACAGATAAGAGAGGCGCTCTTGCTGTTTTTCTTGTTGCCAGTGTTTTGGAGAAGAAGAATAAGCAACTCTTAAAAGAGGCTCAAGGAATGGATGATATTGTCCAGGTATTACTTCTTCTTTTCTGTCGTCCTCTTCACATACGTGTGGGTGGGTGTGTATGTCTCATTTTTTTGCTATTTGGAAACCTCTGTCTAGATCCTGGGACAAATCACTGGAAATATGGATGCAAAAAAAGCGTTAAAGAAGGCACTGAAAATTCACAAGAAGTATTTGACCAAGGCAAGCTAAGCTTCATCCTCCCTTCTTTACCCATTGCATGCATCAACAATGTCTCTCATACTTATTATTTCGATGTAGCAGGCCAAAACATTGGAGTAACTGCTTGCAACCTCGCTGTATTTACTGTAATTCCTACAGTTTTCAATCCCATTCATCGATTCTTTTGTAAGTCATTAGAAATTCATCCTTCTTGGCTCCTGACTCCTGTACATTTCATCAGCCTTTCTGCATGTATGATTTTGACTCCGAGTATGCCTTCTATTTTTGGTTTATTCTTATTTAAAAGCTTCCTAATCCCTGTATTTTTTATGCTGATTATATTTGTCTTGGGTCTGTAAAAGTCGCATTGTAGTTAAGTGTACAAGCTACCTACATTTTCTTTTCTATAGTGAGAATGATTCATGATATGGAATTGATAATGAATTCTCTTTTATATGATTCATGATATGGAATTGATAATGAATTCTCTTTTTTTAAAGGACTTAGAAGTAAAAAATTGATGATCGGACATTTTCTGGTCGCCTAGCGCCTAGGCGGCCTCAAAATCGGTGATCCAATATTTTTTTATTGCCTAGATTGCCTTAGACAACCATCTATTTATTTATTTGTTTTTAAATAGGTGAACATATAGCAGCCTAGGTGGCCACCTAGATTAAAAAAGGTCTAAATTTGTCAATTTTGTAAAAATCGGATCTAGCGCTTAACCTAGTTTTTGCAAGGTTTTTTTTAAAAAATATTTTGCTAGTTAATCAATATTTTTAAATTTTAACAGTTAGTTTGATGTTATTAATTTATGACCAATAATTGTGTGAATAAATTTCATCGTTTTGATGGATGTGAATTGTAAAAAGCATAAGTTATTTTCACAAAAAAATTATTAGCTCCAAGGAGTATTAGTTATTTTTTAAAACATATTAGTTGAATGGTATGGGTTATTTCAATAAAAGGTATTAATTATTCTGTTGAAAAAGTATTAGTTGTATATCAATTTTATTATAAATACATTTCATACTATACATATTTATTTCTTAATCTTTTGTAATCTGACATGGATTTATTATTTAACATTAGTATTACAAAGATAATTATAACTTTTCGCCTATTGGAATGTAGTTTCATGTATGAGTAATATTTTATTGGGGCAAATTGCATATGCAAAATTAATATCGACGTTCAATAAAAATAATTAATATACTTTAATAAAATAAAATTACTAATATTAGTCAATTATTATCTTTTATACGTGTATATATATCCAATCTAATAGATTTTCTTTTAATAGTTAATCAATATTTCATACTAATATAGTGTTCACGTATTTTGTAATATTTTTAATACATCATATAAAATTAATATTTTTATTATAATTGATATTTAATTAAAAATATTATTTAATTATTTTACTAATTTTTTAAAATAAATTAAAAATATGTATTCAATTTTTTGAGATACATTATTACACAATAAAGATATATGTATAATAATTTATGCATGTAGTAAATTTCTTGAAGAAAATTAATAAAGAATATAGGCGTAATTCCTATTAGTAGGTTATAAAAAATAAAGATAATAAAAAAATTAGACTATATTATTTGAATATTAAATTTCACAAAATTAAAACTTAAGTTTTTTTATAAATCAGAATAAAAATGCTTAATTTACTTGTGTGAAATATTCAATAATGAATAAATCATAAATATTACACTTCTTCAAATATAATAAGATAAAACATAACTTGATACGATGATAATGAAATGTCTAATATAGGGTTGACAAAATGACCCGCCCTGACCCGCTCTATTTGGGTCAGCCCCGCCCCGTCCTAGAAATGGGGCAGCCCCGCCCCGCCCTGCGCATGGGATAGGGCAGACATGAGTTTGCACTTTTACTGTCCTGCCCTGCCCTGCCCGGCCTCATCCTGCCCCATAGTATATATTCAATAAAATATAATATTTTATAATATGTAAAATACATTCTACATATAATATTTCATAATATATAAAATAAATTTAATATATATTATTTTATAATATATATAATAATTTTAAAATTATATTATTTATTTATTTATTTATTGTAATTCTAATCTAAAATAAATAAAAAATTGTTTTTGTTTAATATGATTTGATATATTTGGTGCATTATTATTACATTAACATAATTTTATTTATCTGAATTATATATATTTATATATATAATATTATATTTTAGTATGTGGCAGGATGGGGAAGGGCGGATCAGATCTGCCCCGCAGCGGGGCAGGCCTGAGACACAATATTCTGCCCCGCAGTGGGGCAGGGCGGGGCAGAGGCGCAGGGCAGGCATGAGTATTTAGATACCCGCCCTGCCTTGCCCTATTGCCATCCCTAGTCTAGTATACTTCTATAGTTATATAATTTTTTTAAATAATCAGGTGGGTTAGCTCATCTGGCCGCAGGGCTCCTCACTTTAGTGAGTGACCCGTGTTCGATTTCCTTCGAAAACGAATTAAGGGAGATATAAGGTTGATTTGGAGATAATTCTTGGAGTATTTGTAGAATATATTTAAAATAGATAAATATAGTAATTTTAGAAATCATGGGTCGATCCAGATCAAAACTGGCGGACCTTGGTTGGGGTAAAGATTTTTCCCAAAGATCTCGCGCAAAGGTTGAAATTTGATATTTACTCAAAGTTTGTCTTACTATATGAGCAAATATGTGTTACTCTAAAGACAATTGTTTATTACTACTGTTTAAAACAACAAATATCTATACTTTATAATAATTATAAGGATAAATATGTATTTTTATAAGGACTAATAATATTGAATTCCCATTGAGCGAATGACCATGGACTGTAGACTGATTTCAACTCTTGTGGAGGGAGATATATGTTGGGAGCGAACAATTGATATTTACGCACTTTTTCACAAAAGCTATCGCGTCTTTTTGTAATGTAGACTAATAATATCCTTGCCTCATTGTTTTGTATGCCAATGCTCATCCTGCTGTATGATTCCCACAAATGCCTTCATGGATTTCTTTGAGGATTTCGAAGCCTTGTGTTTATGAAACATATTTTAGAAGATGTGTCGAAAATCCTTGCTTATAAAGTTGTCCATCTATTGGTGTGTATCGAGCTACCTGCTTGATCAATCGAATAGTTGACCAAGGATCCTGGGGTTGTTTACCGGTAGACAGATATTTCACGATGGATGTCCTCCAATGAAAGGATCTTGGGGCTGTTCACCAGTAGACAAATATTTCACGATGGTTGTCCTCCAATCACCATCATCCTCACCATGCCCCCATTCAACGTTTGATTTAATTTAAAATCAAAGGTTGAAGAATTTTCCAGTTTGGTGATGATGCCTTTAGATATTTCGGTTGACCCCTGACTCGATGCTAATCTGGCCAATGCATCAGCTTGTGTATTCTTTAGACGAGGTATTTGATCAATATATACTTTCTCGAACATTGATATTAGATGAACTATAATCCTTTGGTAGAGAATCATTTTCTTGTCTTTTTCCTCGTATTCTCATCGTACTTGAGATACAATTAATTGTGAGTCATAGAATATTTGTAACTTTTTCACTTCGACAACCAATGCCAGTCTTAGTCCTGCGATAAGTGCTTCGTATTTCGCTTTGTTATTTGTCGCTAGAAATGCAAACCGTATTGCAGAAGTGAAAAATTGTTGATCTGGACTGATCAATACCACTTCTCCCCCTATGTGTTATTTGTAGACGATCCATCAACGTACAAGTTCCACGGATGATTATAATCTCTCGTCATATTTTGAGGATAGGTTAGCTTGACTATGAAATCTGCAAGCGTCTGTCCTTTGATCGTTGCTCGAGACGTATATGTTATGTTCAAATGACTTATTTCTAATGACCATTTCAACAACCGACCAACGGTATCCGGATGATGAAGGATCTATCTTAATGAAAAAGTGGTAAGCACTTCTATCGAGTGATCGTAGAAGTAGAGGTGTAATTTCCTGGTACTCATCACCAACGCATATGCAAACTTTTCGATTGGTGTCGTTGAGTAGAGATTTATGCTTCGTGCAAGACTTTACTTACATAATAGATTGGAAGATGAAATTTGTTTTCTGCTCGCACGAGCATTAAACTGATGACCACTTCAGATGTTGCCAAGTACAGGTATAATTTCTCTCCTAGAAGTGACTTCGATAATATCTAGGAATTATCCAAATATTCTTTGATTTGATCAAACACTTTTTGACAGCTGCTTTTCCATTCAGTCTTTTCTTATCTTCATTGCTTCGAAAATGGTCGACATTTGTCCCCCCGATCTCAAAATAAAACGATTTGAGGTGGCTAAGCATCCTGTTAACTGTTGTACTTTTTTATGGAATCAGGTGGTTCCATATCCATTATTGCCTTTACTTTCGAGGGATTGATTTCGATTCCCACTAGCTTACTAGATGAACCAAAAATTTATTAGAATGGACTCCAAAACTGCTTTTCTTTGGGTTAAATTTCATATTGTAAGTTCAAAGAATATCGAATGTTTGGGACAAGTATTCAAGATGATCTTCTTTGTGAGTGCTTTTTACAGAAATATCATCAATTTTCACTTCAATCGTATGACCGAAATGACCATCGAACATCTTGTTCATAGTCTTTAGTATGTTACTCCCGCATTAATCAATCCGAAAGATATTCTATCCCAGCAATATAAATTCTTGTTAGTGTTGAATGTTGTGTGCTCTTGATCATCCAGATGTTGAGCAATCTGCTGTTACCCAACAAATGCATCTATGAAAGTCATTAACTCATGTCCAGCCGTATTATCAACTAGCTGATCGATGTGCGGGAGTGGAAAATTGTACTTTGGACAAACAACATTCAAATTAGTAAAGTCAATACAAAGCCTCCAAGTACCGTTAGATTTGCGAACAAGGATTGTATTCGCAACCCATTGTGGGCACAATGCTTCATATATTAACTTATTATCAAACAACTTCTTGACTTCTATCTTCAGGGCTTCATACTTTTATGGGCTAAACTTCCGCCTTTTTTGTCGTATGGGCTTCTTTATTGGATCGATATTTAAGCGTTGACAAACATGTTTAGGTGGAATTCCTGTCATATCAGAATGTGACCAGGCAAACACGTCGGAATTGGCTTTCAAGAATTCAGTCATTCTCGTCCAATATGGTTCTGGTAACTTCGATTCGATGAATAGTTCCATGTCATCCTTATCTGGATATACTTTTAATGTTGTCAATTCTTCCATCAGAGTTGCTTTTTTGCGCTTCTCTTTCCACCTGGGACTTAAGATTGGTCCGTCCAATTTCATCTTCAACCTCCATTGATTCATAATCCAATCGAGGTTCAAAATCTTCACTCAATAAATAATCTTTCGGTTACTTGTCTCCTAATCGCGAGTTATTTTTCTTTTTAGTCTGATCAGGGAGTTGTATTTCAATTGATGTAGGCTTGTTATGGTCGTGTATCATTTCATCAGGTTGTGAATTTAACTCCATTTTGTGTTCTTTAGCCTGCTCACTTTGTGAGTCAACTTCCATTCGTTCTGCTTCGTCTTGCGAAGCGTCCAATGTCTTGAGTCTTGGGCTAGAACATTCAATAGAATTTTCGATCACCAACACTTGTGTTATTGATGAATGCACATGCAACAAACATTCTCGTGCTTACTTTTGATCATCTTTTATTGTTCCAGCACCATTAGGTGTCAGAAATTTCAAACAATAGTAATACGTCGAATAGAGAACTTTGAATTCATGTAATAAGATCGGCCGAGGAACTCGTTATAGGAGGACGTCTGGTCTACAATAAGAAACCCTACTTGCCTCGTCAACCTGATCGCAAGTTATTTCTCTTTTCAGTCTGATCGCGAGTTGTATTTCAATTGATGTAGGCTCGTTATGGTCATGTATCATTTCATCAGATTGTGAATTTAATTCTATTTTTTGTTCTGTAGCCTGCTCGCTTTGTGAGTCAACTTTCATTCGTTCTGCTTCATCTTGCGAAGCGTCCAACGTCTTGAGTCTTGGGCTAGAACATTCAATAGAATTTTCAATCACCAACACTTGTGTTATTGATGAATGCACATGCAACAAATGCTCTCGTGCTTACTTTTGGTCATCTTTTATTGTTCCAACACCATTAGGTGTCAGAAATTTTAAAAAATAGTAATACGTCGAATAGACAACTTTGAATTCATGTAAAAAGATCACCCGAGGAACTCATTATAGGAGGACGTCTGGTCTACAATAAGAAAACCTACTTGCCTTGTCAACCTCCTAACCGGATCATCGACCGATACAAGTTCCACAGGCAACCTTATTTTGCCTAGGGAGATTGTAACAGCTTCCCCGAATCCTATAATTTTATGATTAGAATCTTCAATATATGACATGTAATTTCTATCCAGTCTAGTGTATTCTTAAACAAAATGTCCGTGTAAGCTCCAGTGTTGACCAGAAATCTGTGCACTTTCGTGTTCATTATGTTGACGCTAATGACCAACGAGTCATTATGGGGCATCATGATACCCTCAAGATCTTTTTGAGAAAAAATAAGCTCTGTAATTGGCTTAGTTGAGGGTCATACACCAGTTTCTTTAATTTGGTTAATAGCGCGCAGTTCGGTTTTTTTCTGCCTTTTCAACGGTGGTGGCCTTCTGTCTGTACATCCGCTTGCATGCCCACCTTAGGCTCTATTACCAAAACTTCTCGTACTGATCCTGGATGAGGAGGTGGAGCTTGTCGCTCCCGCCAATTTCTTTCTGGGGCTCTCTCTTCTCCATCACTATCATCTTCATTAGAGTCGTCAGCTTCGGGTGCCCGCTGTCTCTTCCCAGAAGATTTTTCACGAACTCTGACAATTTTCCATCTTCATAAAATTTCCACAACTGCCTTAACAAATCCCTGCACTCACTTGTAAAATGTTCAATTCTCTAATGGTATGCACAGTATTTGTTAGGGTTCATATTACTAATTTCTTGCCTAATCCTTCCGGAGCTGAAAGTAAGCCATTTTTGTTAACCGCATTATACACCTGGTCAACAGACATGGTAAGGATTTGATTTAACTTGTCTTTATACTCGTCCTCATACGCGAAGTACTTCAGATTCCTCAGAGCTCGGTACTCCATCCCACCTTTCTTTCATTTTCTCTTTGCTTCTTTTGTCTTCCCTAGGATTTTTTCAAAGCTTCTTGCATAGCGACATAAATTCCAGCCTTATTCCAGAATTTGACATATGTTTTAGGGTATGCCAGATGCATATCTCCTTCAAGAGGTTCGATCCTTTCTTTAATTCTGTCATTATCACTATGACCTTGGTATCCTCGCTGATCGGCTCGCCCTCAAGTAATATTTTATCAAATCTTTTGAGGAATTGCTGATCAGATTCCTCAGCTTCTTGAACTAAATTGGCGAGTCGGTGCTTCTGAATCAAATATGACACCGACCCTGACAAATGTGAAAGGAATGCCCTACTTAATTGAGCGAATGAAGTTATTGAAGCCGGTGCAATTGAAGAAAACACCTATGAGTATAATCGTCGATAGTAAGGGAAAATTTCTACACTGTGTGGCATCAAATGTCCCCATTGAGATCATGTAGTCGGTGTATTTTGTAATATGCACCTTCGGGTCGAAAATCCCTTCATATAGATTAGTTGTTAGGTATTGAATCTTCGGCTGGATGGGGGCAGCAAGAATTAGAGGAGATAAGGGAGACACTGATATAAATGGACTTGAATCACCTTCAGGCCGTAAAGACATTTTAGCCTGCAGATCCTCAATTGTTTTTTTCATTGAATGTAGAATCTCGTCCAAGGTCCCACTCTTGGGAGGTTTCTCGGGTTCCACTCGTTTAGAACGAGCGGGTTCAAACAATTCCTCGCTCTGGTGGGATCCCACTGCTATTTCGAGGTATTGTATGCCCCTTGAGGGCCTAATCTGTCTAACACTGATCGGGCAAATGTTCATGCACCAACCGCCTATTTCTGGTCTCTACTGCTTGAGTATTTGGTGGAGGACGAGAAGTCAACACAGGTAGCCCGTGTGACTGGTTGTCTCGCCGCTCCATGGTTTCACTTTGAGGTGTACTATGACTAGACTCATCAGCTACACTCCACGTTCGTCTCATCCTCGGGCCTAATCATTCTGTCACCTTTTATTTTCCACGTATTTCTAGCTTGTTCACTATCGTCTTCATTATCGATCTCACGCGGAATAATCTGCTCCGGTACTCGCTCAGGGACATGTTATGCTTCAGAAGTCCTAGTTAATCTTTGTTATTGTTGTTATAAAGCTTGCAGTATTTCCATCGTCCGAGTTATATCATCAGGATTTTGCAAAAAAAGGAATTAATTCTGGTACCACTTGTATATGCTCTTGAGTAACACTAGTACCCTGCATCCCAATATAATCGACTGGTTATTTATCTCTCCTAGCTCTCTGAGCTCCTATCTGTTGTACAGGTACATAGGCTCTCTGAGTTGGTTGTTGAGTAGTATGACCATGAGATGTGACATGGGATTGAAATACTTCTTTAGACATTGCTTTATATTTCACAATCGACGAACAACTTCTTTAGGATCAATAAAAGACGAACAATTTGTGTAAAAAGGGTAAACGACGAACAACTCTTATAAATTTCTATAGGCAACCAGCCTTCAGAAACTTCAGAATCGGTGAACGACTTTAAGAATTCGTCAAAAGGAGCAACAACTCTAAGAGTTTTGAGAGCTTTGAGCGAACAACTTTAAGGATTTCCTGAGGCTTGAAGGTACTTCCGTAAAGAGCTTCAATGATTTCTTGGGGCATTGAAGATTCAAAGTGCGAACAGTCCTAAAGATTTCTTGAGCATCCAAAGGATAAACACTATCATTTTCAGCAACCTTTAGGTTTCAACATATTTTTACAAATCGGAGGTTCGAGCCTTCCTTTTAGCGCCAAATTGCCGATGACTTTTTGTTAATTAGGATTTTATGTGGCTCTACACATCAACATCACCAACAAAATCAAGATTAAGATAGTTGGAATATATTTTTTCGTAGTGTTGAATGATTTGTGCAGAGTTTTGTTAAGGAAAAGAAAATTCTCCCTTTTATTATGAGAAAATTGACTATTTATAGACAAATGTACAAGTAGGAGGTGGCAAGTGCATCACCACACTTTACATAGTGAGGACACGTGTCCTTAAAGGATAAAGATTAAAAGAATATACTGGAAAATAGTAAAAATTGAATTATAACTCTCAAAGTGGCAACCAGTCCATACATTTTCCTTGTGGGGAACGAACAACTCATTTGGGGCAAGCAGCTAACATAACGGACTGCTCGTCACCTTGTAAATATTTTACATGGGCTGTTCGCTCCTTTTTCCGAATGTATACGAGCTGTTCTCTTTTCACTTTGATCTTGAACAGACTGCTCACTCCTTTTTTGTTTGGGCTGCTCACCATCTTCTCCAAACCACCTAATTTGGACCTTTAATCATCTTTAATTTTCATGGGTTGCTCGCCAATTACGAGATTAATATGTTGACATCAACAATATCTAGATCCATGCAATATTTTATACAAGTTTTTATCATATACTCCTTTCATTCCGTGACTATCTTTACACTTTCCATTTTGATTCGTCTCAATTCTATCTTCACCCATTTAAAAAGAAAATAAAAATAAATATAATATATCTATTATATCCAATTTAATCATTGATTGAAAAAATCAATAAAATAAAATTTCTTAATATGTGTGTGAAACGCAAATATAAAAAATAACTTCGGGACAGAGGAGTATAAATTTAAAAAATTTAAAGTTTTGTATGAAAATGGTTCATGATAAGTTTATCATAAACTCATTTTAAAGTATCAAATATTTAATTAGAGAGTAGGTATTATGTGAGTAATACTCACGGTAATAATTTCGTGAACAACATATTTAATTTAACGCGGTAACACACAATTCGGTGTGTAGTTTAGTTCATATACAATGTAATGTTAGTTCAGATACAGTGTGGTATTAGTTCATATACAATATGATTTTAGATCATTCACTATGACATGCTACATGTGGTGTTAATTCATATATATTGTGGTGTTAGTTCATATACATTGTCGTATTAGTTCATATACAATATTTTATGCCATTTATCTATAAAATAATCAAATTTCAAAATACTTAGAATAAATTGTTGTTCACCATAAAATTTATCGTGTGTATTGTTCGCATAATACTTTGTCTTAATTAGAAGTATAAAAAATTTCATCAGATGTATAAAAAATTTAAACTAATAATATTATGTTATAATTATTCAAAATTTAATTGATTCTAATTTTTATATTTTTGATAAATATTTTGATACACACAATTGATACTTAAATCAGTTATATGATAAATTTATGACTAATAATCTATAAATATATAAAAGTAGAAGTGCAATCCAATTTTGAGGAATTGTCTTTGAGCGAGTGCAACAACACACTCCTTATCGTGCAACCGTGTACCGCACGCGACATATTCTCACATGAAGAGTAATCAAAATTTATTTAAATATTTTATTCTGATATGTAATAGCATTAAATTTGAATGTCAATCATTACTTTTTTTTTTTATTGTGTCAAAAGTGGCTCAATTACCAAAACCTACCGCCAACAAATTGAAAATTTAACATAAAAATTTAAGATTTAGCCAAAGAATTTATCCCCAACTACATTAATTATAAATTAGTTTAAGACGATTTTATATGAAATAAAAGTTTATTTTATCATCTGTGTTATATTTTTCTTTCTATATATATATATATATATTGACAGTTATAATGTTTTTAAAATAACAATATAACTCTTTGTAATAACCAACATATTTTCTTCTAAATTCTAAAATACTCTCTCCGTCCACAATAAATGATATACGTTGCGTTAAACAGTCGGCCACAATAAATGATGCACTTACCTAAAATGGAAAACTTACAATTATTTTTTTTATTTTTTTAAACATATATACTCACTTTTACACATCACATCAAATGTTTTTTTAATAATTAAATACTTTTTTGTACTAATACACTCATTTTTACACATCAACATCTACTTTTTTTTAATAACCGTGAATTACCAAGGTAGACCAATTTTTATAGACGGAGGGAGTTATATATATTATGTGCTATATTAAATACTTTTCCTTTTTAAAAGACCTCTTGTGAATTTGTATTTATATGACTTTTATTAAGTATCATTATTATACATATATATATACAATTTTTGTCTATTCTTTTTAAGTTAAGATTCTACTTTCATAATTATTTTCATATTATTCAAATTTAATACTCTTTTTAAATATATCACTATGTAATTTAAGTGTATTATAATATAATAACTATTAATTTAATTTAATTATTATTTTATGGTAAATTGTTTAATTTAGTTCCTCCAAAAAAATTTACTTTATAGGAATTTTGCTATAGGCTTGAATAAAATTAAAAATCTTACTATATTATTTTCAACTTAAAAAAAAACGATCTTAAACATTTTTTAGAAAAAAAATATAATTTAAAAATATATATACATATATTCAATTCGTGCATACGACGCGACTGCCATAATTATGACACGTGCTGTGTTTCTCTGATAGGTAGTACTGTAATAGCCCTAATTACGTACATACGACGCGACTGCCATCATAAGGAACAGTCTTCCCCTTCTGTGTTTCATTTCCCTCAGTTCATCTTCACTGCTCAATTCTTATCACCTCCATCCATTGAGGATCTGCAGAGTTGAATTGGGGATCAGCAAAATCATCGATCACCGAAACTTGTAGAACCCGGTACGTATTCCCTGTCCGGATCTGTGTCGCACTCTCATTTTAGGCGAGTCCTAGCAACACAATATTCTGTCTGTGCAGTGGGAGCACAAAAATGGAGGGGACAGTGTTCCGCCCTGCATTGGAAGGAATGAAGGATGTTAAATCAGAAAATGGAGTAATGCTCACTAAGCAATTCTTGGATGTATGCAAGCTTATTTTACCTGTAATAGGTAATTTGCATTTTGATATTACAGATGATTTTTTTTTTATGCAGTGTTGTGCAGTTCTTTAATTGTATGAGGAGATGATGATTGATCCATTGTTTAGTCCTAACTTTTGCACTTGAGCTTAGTTTTCAGCACATCAGGCTTTTATTTGTCGCATTTGAGTTTGTTTATTGCGAATAGACAAGTTAAGGGGACTCTGAACAATTGAATCAGACTCGACATGATGATCTTTTAGGTGAATGCTGAGAAAACAGAAGCTTGAAGCAAATCATATAGTTGTTTAGTTTGTGATATAATGTGTGCTTGATGTATATGTTAAAATGTCTTAGAATTTTACGTTTCTATTTTTTTGTATGTGGTTTAGTTTTCATTTTAATGCGATGGGAAGGAATTAATGGATATGACTTAATTAAGTGCTCATGTGTGCAGAAAAGTTTGGAGCTGCTATGTCAATTGTCAAATCTGACATTGGAGGCAATATAACTGTGAGATACTTTTCCTCTGTATTTCGTATCCCCGCCCAGCGTGTCTTATCTTTTAATCAGCCTAATGGGACACGCTTGTTAGATCTTTAGCATATTCTTTAACCAAATGCCTTCTTCACTTCTTGTATCGTAGAGGTTAGAGAACAAATACTCGACCAACCCTGCAAAATATGCTCACTTGTATAGTTTGGTGCAAGAGGAAGTTGATGCTAAAACTGCTAAGGGCTCATCCAGTTGCACCAATGGTCTTCTTTGGCTGACTAGGTAGAAATGATTCAAATCCTATCTCTTTATATCATTGCCTCATTAGCATTGCATGAATATACATGCGAGTCCACATTTGTGTAGGAACTTTTTGTCATCTTTGTCTTGATACAGACCTAAATTAGAATCATATAACTGGTAGGGCAATGGATTTCTTGGTGGAATTGTTCCGGAATTTACTTCAGCATCAAGACTGGGCGATGTCTCAAGTTTGTACTGATTCCTACAACAAGACTCTGAAACAGTGGCATGGTTGGCTAGCCAGTTCAAGCTTCACGGTGAATATCTGATTTGCACATGATCCTTTTAGAATTCTCAAGCATTGGTATAGTTTGTGAGTTACTGAAGGGCAGTATGCGAAGATTTTTGTGATAATATGTCAGGAATGTTCTAACTTACAATTTTGGTTTATTGCCGTTGAGTGGACCCGCTGTTTTAGCTTTCAACATCATCACAGTATCAAACCCTTTGACTAGTGTATCCGGCAGCTGGACCAGTTTGTTAGAGAAAAAGAAGTAAAGAACCAGGAAAAAGACATTTATTGAATAAGATAAACTAGAAGATAAAGTACAGATAGGAAAAGCTTCCCTAACAGGATATATAAAACCGTCCCACGAATTAACATCTAGAGTAAATGAGTAATTCATTTCTTCCCTCAACCATCTTTTGGAAGTCTATTTTAAAAGAGCACATAAGATAGAAATAATATATGCTTATTTATACCCTTTAATTATGCTAAAATAAATCCCAAACTTCAGCCAATCTAATTGCTAATTCTGTTTGAAACCCTTTATTCATAGCACTTCAACAAATAATCTATCGACCCTACCATGTGATGTACCTTCCTTGTCAGTCATCTTATGTTCTCTGCACTTCTTCATAGATTTTACACCATCAAGAGTCCAGACAATCTTAGAGTGTAGTGAACTAAAAGGTGATCTAATATCAGCTGATGAACCAGATAATTTTATCCCTGATCAATTCTTTTTCCCTTTTCAAATTTGCATTTTAATCTGTTATATTGGCAAGCTACATTTCCCATTTGGTAGTGCTTATTCTGGACCTAAATTACAGGTTGCTATGAAGCTTGCTCCTGATAGGAAAAAGTTCTTAGATGTCGTTGCTGGAAGTGGTGATGTTTATGGTGATATCGAAAATTTTTGCTCTACTTTCTCGCCGCTTCTCGAGGAGAACCACAAATTCCTGGTAAGATCACCCACTGCCAAAGATGTTTTACTTGCCTTGCCCCCCCCCCCCCCCTTCTTTTAAAATATAGTTAGTGAAGCTTAAATCGAATGCTGGATAAGTGATGGGTGGGCAATCGTCAAAAAAAAAAAAAAAAAAAAAAGTTGAACTTATTTTTCTTTCTCATTACAGGCTAGCGTCGGCATGGATGGTCTTAAGGCATCCTAGATGATGGTTGAAGAGAAGTTCACACCCAAACAATATTACGTGGTTTAATCTTATTTATTCTCCAGCGGTCTGCTTTGCCAATAAATTTGAAACAAAAAACATGAACTTGTGTTTATTTACTTTCAAGCCCAGAAGTTGAACCCATAATATGGAAAACATATTTCTATCTATAAATCTGCTATTTTCGTACTACATGGCTCTTTTAGTTTTGCATGAAATGAGGCAAATTTATTAAATTAAAGATCTTTACAAATTGGTTTATTAAAATGGGGTAAAAAGTTTGGTTATTATCATTTTAGAGCCAGTCGGTACCTGTGATACCGATTTGTTACGTGTCAAAAACTTTGAGAATATTTTCGGTAAATGTGGCCAGTCGGGTGCACCAAAGCCGTCTGAAACCGACAGCTTGTAATTAAAATTAGAATTTAGAATTTTTTTTGTCATTTTTATGCTATTAAATTCATTTAGTCATCTTCACTAAAAAGAAGTAGTACATTCCCATGGCCACGTGACACAGAGCAGGACACATGTACTCGTCCATGGAGTCTTGCCAACTAATGCATATACACCATCCCACATTTCTATCTTCAAATATCTCCTACTATAATTCAACATCAGTCCCACCCACTAATTTATCTTCTCCACATATGAGAAAAATATATAAGATAATTGTAGAGAGAGAACCAAGAGCACAAAAAATAGATAATTTACCTTGCGGCAACTTATCAATTTCATATACAGTAGCATGAAGATCTCCATGGAATAATATATGTGCCATTTCTTTTTTTGGTTTTCCTCTCTCTCCTTTGTACAAAAGTCTAATTATTTAGAGAGAGAAAAGAGAGAAGGTGGAAGACGTGGATATCATCATGCAAAATTGTAGCCAACTCCCATTTAAAATTAAATCGAAATTAAATTAGCAAAAGAGAAAAAGGATAAGGCTGCCTTCTTTTCCATTTAACCGAAATTGTAGCCAACTTCCATTTGACCGACTCTCAACACCGGAGATCCGCTGCCCAACCACCAAGGAAGATGATGCCTGATAGCTTTTCACAACTGCTCAATATTGCTAGAATTGATCCTCTGCTGCAGATCTGCCGAGAGCGAGGCCTCTCTAATCATCTACTCACTGCATCGCCGAGAGTTTAATCTCATTTTGGAATCCATCGGTTCCTCCCTCGCTGCAAGCATGGTGCTATATATGTACAAATAACTCTTCATGGTGTGGGCTGTCACTAGTCTCGTAGAGAGTACATTATATATATATATATATATATATATATATATATATATGTATAAGGAAGAGGAGGAGGAAATGCAAATTTAATCTAAAATTGATGATGGGTTGTCAAATCATGCTCCCTCTAGTCGGGAGTTATAATTACGACTGGCACAACACCCAAAATAAATGAAATTTCATACATAAATTTATAAAACACGTCACCAGTCGGTAACTTTCTACCCTTCTCTCTATTTTGATAAAATATTTTGAAAACATTCCTATTTAAATAAATTTGCCCATGAAATGAACACCTGAAAGGACATCTTCCCCAGCACGATTAATCTGGTTTTCTACCTATCTATGCATAATTCTGAACTTGTGAACAGTTTGTGGTTTGCTGAAGACTAATTTGAAGAAAAATAAGTTTTTTTTGCACTTTTTGTCTCACAGGACAAGTATTATTTTAGAATTGGTCTCAAACATTTCACCATTGGTCCCATACGATATTTTTTCTTGCACTTGTAGTCCCAAACATTATACTATTTGCAGATTTAGTCCCAAGATTTGCATATTTGATCCCAAAAAATGTTACAAAATTTACAGATGTTGGGATCAAATCTGCTAATTTTGTAACATTTGGGTCTATAAGTGCAAGAAAAAATCATATGAGATCAATAGTGAAACGTTTGAGACCAATTCTAATATGATATATGTCCCGTGGGACTAAAAGTGCAAAAAACTCAAAGAAAAATATGTACTCCCTCCGTCCCACTATAAGTTGCTCATTGCTTTTGGGCACACGAATTAAGGTAAAAGTGAAAAAGTATAAATGATGTGATGGAAAAGGTGAAAAAGTATAAGTGATGAGATGGAGAAAAATGAAAAAGTAATGAAAATAGTGTAAAAAGTATTGAAAATAATAATAAAAAAGTGAATAGTAATTTCTGAAAAAGCAAATGAGCAATATATAGTGGGACGGACGAAATTGACAACATGAGCAATTTATAGTGGGACAGAGAGAATAATTTTTAGGCATAATTAATTTTTGTGTCGTTTATGGTATTTTTTTCTGGTACATGTGGTTCTTGGATTTGAAAATTTTGTATGAAATGTAAAATGTATGTTTATTTTGAGATTTTCACTTTCCTTAAATGGTCATGCTAACATTAGGAAAGTAGGTTGATGTATTTTAAGTAGTAAGAAAAATGTTGTTATGTGGTTGAAGGCATCCAGAATACCCAAACGCATAGAAGACAAATGGGGCGTGTTTGGTAATCCTGAAAAGCCTATGAAAAAAATGGTTTGTGGCCTACCAAATACCAGAAAACTTTTTTTGAGTGCCCAAGAGTTATTCAGGAGATCTTCCCTACAATTCTCTACAATTACAACTCACACGCCCAGAAATTAAATCTGGCCTCTCACGTCCGATATGTTTTCATGAAGACCATGGTGCTCAAGAAAAAAAAAAATCTTCTTCTTCGCTACGAACCGTCGCCACTCCAAATAAGCCTCGCCGTCAAAGCCCCAAATTAGAGCCTCGCCATCAAGCCCCAAACCAGAGCCGACCGTCGAAGCCCCAACTCAAAGCTTTCCTGTCAGGACCCCCAAACTAGAGCCCGTCGAAGCCCCAACCAGAGAGTCACCGTCAAAGCCCCAACCCAGAGCCTCGCTGCCGAAACCCCCGAACCAGAGCCTCATCGTCTTTGTTTTTCCGGCTTCGATTGGGCGAATTTAATTCTGGCTTCAGTTGGTTCAATTAATTTGGGAATTGACCATGACTTCAGTTGGTTCAATTAATTTGTGTGTTTCAATTAATTTGGGAACCGAGGTGGTGACTGAGCTTTCCTGCCATGGTTGATGGTTGTATAGTGATGGTCAATTACGATTTTTTTATTTTGTAAATTTCTATAGAAATTTCAGTTTGATTCGTTTATTTTGTAATTTGTGTTTGATTCGTTTATTTTGTAATTTGGCGTTTACTTCGTCAATTTTGCAACTTTGATCAGATTTGACTTGCTGTATTTTTCACAATTTCTGGTATTGATCAAAGTTGAGTTTCTGTATTTTTCAAATTTAGCTTATGATTGGCCTGGTTGTTGGCCGGGTTGTTGGACATTGTAATAAATCTTTCCTTTAATGTTGTGTTTGTTTTAGTTTGATCTACCAAACAACATAAAAGAAATATTGTGTGATTATTTTGCCTACCAAACATCAGAAATGTTTTACTATCTGACCTACCAAACATAAACACATTTGTTTTCTGGATGAAATCATGAAAAAGTTTTCACGGGCATATCTTAGTCTTTTTCCTAACTCATCTACCAAACCCGCCCATATAGTACTCAGGTATCACCTTTTCATCTTTGGGGTCTTGGATCTATGATATCTTCCATAATTTTGTAAACACAATACACTGGTATTTCTTCATTTTCAAACAAGTCATTATTCACATGTTTTTTAGCACGTTTTTGCAATGTCGTCAAGTTATTCGTTACATTCTGGTGTTCCCACAAATTTGAGTATTCATATTATCAATTATTTACATCCCCACCCAAACATTGAGATCAACTCTTCCAACCCCATATATAGAATAAATAACCCCAAAATTTCACCCTAAGCCCCACCTACATTTTTATTGATTATGCATTCTACTTATTATTTTATTTTTTAAATTATTATGCCACGGAAAATACTGTAATATTTTAAGGGATAGAGAATATATAAACTACATAAAATTTAATTAAAATAGCACAAAAGTCAAAGCCGAAAACTATGTTCACCATACACTATCTACCGATAAGTATATGCTTGTTCATATATACTTACTCGGTCCCCAAAAATCTGCAGTACTTTTAGGGGCACGATAATTAAGTAAAAATGTAATGAGTAGAATGAAAATTGTGAGGTAGAGATTTTGAAGGTGAAGATTTAAAAGAATATTTTTATTTTGGGAATATACAAATTTTTGCGGGACAAACTAAAAAGGAAAGTATGCAAATTTTTATGGGACGGAGGTAGTATTTTGTTATAAAAACCAGTAGAATATATGAAAACAGCAATCCAAATACCATCTTCAACCCAATATATATAAAAGTCATTATGAATTCAATTCAATCTAAAATAAGTCAATTATTATCACTTTAAATAATTATACATAACAAGATCATTTTTTAAGAATCTAGCTATATCAGATGAATGATCATCATAATTTTTTTGGTCCTCCTTCATCACCAAATAAAATAAACTCCAACCAGCTTCCTAAAGGATAGATTTGCAACTCTAAAAATTCCAACATCATCTAGGGAATCAAGTGCATCATCTAGAATTCTTCTTTCACATACTGTGGATTCTTGTTTATAATAAATACTCCCTCCGTCCCGTAGGAATTTGCACCCTACGGGACGGCACATTTTTTAAGAAAAATGTATTTTATATACTCACTCCATCCCATAATTGTTTTCACATTTTCCTTTTTCGTGTGTCCCACAATTGTTTTCACACCCTATAAATGGAAACTATTACTTTAATTTTATCCTCACAATCCAACTAATCTCATTATTTTAATAATATAACTTTACACAACTCTCTACTTTTCTTAAAAGTTGTGCCATCCCAGAGGTGAAAACACCTCTGGGACGGAGGGAGTATAAAATAGTGGTATATGGGTAAATATGTGTAAATGTTTGTGAGTGTGCACGTAAATTAATGTTTTCTTTTTTAGTAGTGTGCAAATTTGTGTGGAACGTCCAAATAAGGAAAGTGTGTAAATTCCTATGGGACAGAGGGATTAAAAATTATTGTGTACATAGACCAAATTCTCAATATGATCAGCACCAATTTAGTTAAAGATATTAAATGGGTCATGAGTCGTGACCTGTAGAATCGGTTCATTTTAACCGGTAAAAATAAGATGGAGGATTAACTTTTTTATAGAACTGTTTAAGTAAGAGTCGTGTTGGCACTGGACTGCTTAACCTGAAGCACTATATGGCAAAACCTTGTAAAGTTAAGGTCGGCCTGCAAAACCTATTTAACATATATTTTAATTTAATTTTAATATAATTTTTTGATAATTAATCTTAGTAGTAATTTATTTTTAATATAATCAATATTTTAGGTGAAATGAGTTAAAAGATAATATTTTATAGTCATTCACTTCCGAGTACCTCAAATATTCCTTTAATTAAACTTCCCTTTTTGGATAAAAGAAAAATTCACACTTTTTTGCTCATGTATTGCAACAAAAAAATGTGTGAAAAAAAGAAAGGTAGCATGTATAGAAAAAAAAAAGTAGAATATTTTTTACTTTTATTCATGCATTAACACAATTTGCATATATGAATATCATACTTTTGTTCATTTAATAACATAATAATAGAAAAAAAAAATGAATTATGTGAACATGCGATCAATTGTGTTAATAGAATTGATTAGTGAAAATATTCTCTTATAGATATATACTCAGTCATAGGTGCTGACATATTTTACAAATCAGTACCTTATCTGTGTATATATTATAGCATGTGCAATATTTTAGAAGAGGCAGTAGTGTAAATTGCATGTCCAATATTTCATAATATCCTGTCTCCTCAAACATATGTATTTAAGGGGTGTATTGGATTATGATTTTAAAAGATTTTTTTAGCTGAAAAAAAGTCCTCCAGATTTAAAGATTTTGTATAATTTTGATAACTTTTAAGATTTTGCAGGATTTTGTAAGACTTTTAAAATCAGGATTTTAATGGATTCTATAGGACTTTGTAGACTTTACAGAATTTCATGGATTTATCATACGATATGAATTCAAGATTTTTTTTCATAACATCGAATTTAAAAAAAAAAAAACAAACAAACAAAAGAAGAATCATAATATCATGTCCTCCCAAATAACATTCCTCCACATATCTATAGCTACATTAGTCCTCCAAGCATTATCGTCATTTCGTTCTTGCTCTTGTTATAGCATCATTTAGTAATTTGGAATCATGAGCCGTACACTCTCACTCACTTAGAAACATACATGAACTCCTAATCAAAATTTAAAGAGTAGGGTTTGCAATTTTGCATGCATGAAAATTACTCTTTTTTTTTTTTTTTCTTTTTTCTATTATATTTTCCTTTTACCAATGATAGCATGAACTTTTTTGTTTTATTACATGACTTTTTGGCACAGTATATATGCAAATATTTGGCCCAAATCATTGTAATAAAAAATTCTACTTTAATTAATGCGTAATTTTATTAGAATTATGTTATCATTTATTAATTTCTACTTAGAAATAATCACGGATTGATACAAAAGTAATGCACTATTTTCAAATAGGTACAATTTTTTTGCATTATAGTGTAAATTAAGGTTGAATAATATAGTTATTTTTTTTGCATATTGTACCTATTTGAAAATAGTGATTATTTTTGTACCAACCTGTAATTGGCCCTTGTAATTGGCCCTTCTACTTATCATATATATATATATATATATTATGATATACACGTATATAGATGTGTATGTTAAAAAGTATCAAAATTGAATAATCAAAGCAACCAAAGTAAAAGATAACAAAACTCAAATTCCGCGAAAAAATATTGCCAGTAAGAAAATATTACCTAATGACATATGCTATATATAATATTTATAGTAATACTAATATAAAAAATAAATACTTATCTTGCTTATAATTTAGGATGAACAATATCTTTTTGTTGATATTAAAATATTTAAATGAACCAATATGTATATATATACATATGTATTTAATGAATTAATTATAATAATTATTTTTATTTATTCTAATATATATGTATATATATATATATATAAAATATTATATTAGCCATCATCACTGTAATTACTTTATCGTTGATGTTAGTATTATGTGTCATGACTAATAAAAATAATCATATAATTAAATATAAATGCAGGGATAAAATTATAAGGTTAAAAATATTTGACGTCTTAAAAATAAAAAATTATATATAAATCAATTTAGGAATAAATAAAGTTACTAATTAAAAAAGTCCACCGAAATCCTAGGGGTTTTGATGGGATTGTTGGTATTTATAAAATACACTAAAAAGTCCATCAAAATCCATCAAACCCAACAATCCTTTAAAATCCTTATATTTTTTAATACAAGTGAATTGTTTTTGAGTCTTTTAAAATCCTAATTGAATACCATTAGATTGTTTTTAAATCTTTTAAAATCCTAATTGAATACCAGTGGATTGTTTTTAAATCTTTTAAAATTCTGATTGAATACCAACAGACTTTTTTATAAGAAAAAAATCCTTTAAAATCCTACGAAGTACCAAACGAATACACCCCCCTTAATCATATGAAAATCCTCTAATTAAATTGCTGATTTTAAGTGATCATGTATGAAGGTCTAACTCTACACTTAAAACCCAGGTTGAAAGTGAGAGGATTGCCTAGGCTTATAAGCCCACCCAAGACCACACTCACTACCGATGTGGGATACCTTTGTTGATGTAATTTTCGTAAACGCGATTATGTGGCTATAATAACATCGATTACACCAACAATATGCTGAAATAGACGATTATGCGAAGTTTTATATGTAAGCATGTAGGTCGTATATATAAACACGACGTTCGAGCAGAACTTCATTAGGGTAAGAATTTCGTATCCTTTATTCAAATGAATTCAGTTATATTATATAGGAAATACAAGCTGCTGGATCATCACTAGTCTGCTTCATCCTAAGCTGCTGGTCAGCAGCCTGCTTCACTAGAAGCTGCTGAACAGCTACCTGCTTCACTATAAGCTGCTGACTTGTCACCCGCTCGATTCACTAATAACTGGTGATTTGTCAGAGCGTTCTTCGATCTGATTCTTTCTTCGTGCTCGGTCAATTCTTTTGGACATATCAATCTGGACTCGATTAATTACTTCCTTAAGCACGCACGTCGATTATTTCATCAAGAACCTTAATACCGTCCCTCGCGTAAGTGGCTCATCAGGCTCGACACGTGGTTCCACATGTGGATCCACACATCAAATAGAGGGGTGGCTCTGATACCATGTATGAAGGTCTAACTCTACACTTAAAATCCAGGTTGTAAGTGAGAGGATTGCCCAGACTTATAAGTCCACCCAATACCACACTCACTACCGATGTGGGATATCTTAATAAATCCAGATTTCAGTTCATTGTCTTCACTTAGATCTGGTTGTGATAATTTCTTTTTGTAGGAAAGGCGATAGAAAAATATCACTAGCAATATAATAAAAAAATTGAGATATACTCCCCGTCCACCAAACTATGTGAAGTGGCACAAAATTTTATAAAAATTAGTATTATACTAAAATGATAAATAAAGTAGAAAAAATTGGAGGTTTTGTGGGGCTCAAATTTTTATTTGTGAGTGTGGGTTTTTCCAAATAAAGAAAATGGAAAAATTTTGTGGACAAACAAAAAAAAAAGTGAAAAATAATTTGGTGGGCATAGGGGGTAGTAATTTTTTACAGTATTATAAAAGATATATATAGTAATAGCTTTAATTGAAATAACTGGTACCGTTTTGAATTGCTGAAGCTGATTACAAGAAACTAATACACTATCAATCACTATAATAATACATGTTCTAACGACCAACTTCAGTTCGATCGCTAATTATTGATACTATCGATCAATTTTAACAAATGGTTGAAATCGGACAATATGCGACCGATTTGGCGACCGCTTCGAAAACAATAGCTAATTTAGTAGATTAGTGATACTTATCCCGTGTGCGGGTTATTATAAATCCACATTTCGCAGGGAGTTACGAAATGAACCACCATATTTGCGACAGTCTTGGTGGTTGCAAAAGTTTAAATCAATGTTTTGCCAAGTGGTTCGAGCCCCGCCAGGCTCGTGTGGGCGTAGGTTCGAACCCCGTTAGGCCTTTTTTTTTTTTTTCACGTAAAAGTTTAGAAACCGCCATGGACGGTTGCCAATAATTATTTTGAGACCGCATCTGACAGTTGCCATATTTATTTTAAAATTTATATATTAATTTAAATATTCTTTAATGAATACAATATCGGTCGCTAATTTATAGATAGTGACTGTCATTAACGGTCGTTCAATGATACTCATTCGGGCCAAGATCTTGGTCGTTTCGTGACCGTATAGGCGATCGCTAATTAGGCAAAAATTGACGGTCCACGGTTTTAGCGACCTCCCTTAAGCGGTTGCTAATCAGTTGCTAAATGTCATTAGCGAACCAAAAAATGATCGCCAAATTAAAATGCATTTTTTTGTAGTGAATATTTAAGTTTCGACAAAAACCATTTGCATGCATGATTCCAACATATATATCACAAATTCTAGTATGCACCATGTGCATGACATGTAATTGAATTTTTAAGCTCAATTTTAGTTTTTTCTAAATACACAGTAATATGCCAAATTGTTTTTTTGTCAATTAAAGTATTATTGATTACTTTTTAGGGTATTATCGATTACTTTTTAGGGTGTACTAATTATTTTTTAGGATATTATTGATCGAAATATATATTTTTTCTTCAGAATCTAAATACATATATCATATATATATATAAATGTAACTAATAAATAAATTGGTAGATTAATATTGGGAAATTAAATAGGGAATGAGCTAAAAATAGTTAAAAAGAGAAGACCTTAAATTTCGATGGTGGTGTGAGTTTGTGTGAAGGGAGCCAAGAATTCATTGCCGAAAGCTTCGTTATGGATTAAGAGCTAGCATGCACGCACGCACCAATTGATCTCCAACACTTTTTTCTTTTCTTTTCTTTTTCCAATCCTTAATTATCCACACACACTACTTCAAAAGAAAGAAAAAAAAACCAAGAGTCAAACCACTCTGGAGGAAATTCAGTATTGTTTGTGATCTTCTTAATTAATTAATTAATTAATTAATTAATCATATATAAGAAGGAGATCATATTTCAGTACTGTTTCGTTTATAATATAAATATATATCCCATGCCGCATGGGATGAAATTAAACTGAGTTTCCTCTCAAAAGGGTTGGTTTGGCTCTTCTCTTTATGCATTTTCTTGTTTCTTCAAATTAATTAATTATTAATTCACTGCAAACATGACCACCGCCAAGCCGAAGATGAAGGGCATTTTCAAGGGCTTCAAATACATTTCCCAGATTTTTGGTATGCATGGTACCTAATCATTAATTAATTCAAATAATTAATTGGCTTCCTACATTATATATATAATAATTCTCTCTCTGTCTGATCAGATGAAGAGAAAGGTGACGATATCCAGATTGGTTTTCCGACAGATGTAAAGCATGTCGCTCATATTGGATGGGATGGACCTACCATCGATTCCCCAAGCTGGGTATATCATCATATTAATTAAAATTCAATTATTTTTATTTTTATTTGTTATTAATTAATTATATAATATAATATTCAAATGTTATATTATTACTAATATATATATAATGTTGTGCTTAATTCAGATGAAGGAGTTCAATGCATCGACGGGTTTCCAATCAGCACCTCTGGGTCCCCCAACTGGTGGAGGAGACGGCCCCAAAGGAGAGCCTGAAATCAAATGGGTCTCCGAAGGTATATATATATCTCTTAATTTATTAAATAAATTGCTCCAACCATAATCATTATATATAATGCATGAAAACGTCAACCATGAATTTGAGTTGGATTGTTTAACAATTCTTACTTATGCAATTTTTCCCAATATTATTGGTGGTGGAAAAATGATAGAATTTGACTTTTGTTAATGTTTGGTTGATAAAATATATATGATTCACAAAATATGGTGAAATTAATATGTATTCTTGAAATATAAAGGTGTGTTGTTGGGGAAAAAAATGAGAGATTATGTAAAAAAAAAAAAGATATTATAGAGTACGATTATGATAAATTTCGAAATTTAGTTTGCATGACCGCAACATGCATTTATAGGTTTTGGAAGTAACATATAAGTATTTTGCTGCTCTTTCCGTTTCATTAAATTTTTTTATTTTTTTATTTAAGAAATTTTACTTATTTATTAATATATGTATAAAATACTGAAAATTGTGAAACAGTAAAAATAGTTTAAGAAAATATTATTTTAAAATTTAATTACTGTTGAAGAAAATATTTATTTATTAATATATAAATTATTGTTATTTTACTTATTAGGAAAATGAAAAAAAGTATAATGATACGGAGTATTTAATTTGCCAATATAGAAATAGACATGATCGTATGAGATTTATACTCAACTGCTAGTTCAAAATAAACTCATAATCAAATTGCAACAATCTAAATATTTTAAATTTGATGTTTATGAAAATATATCTTTATTAATATATGAATCATTGTGTTTTGTTTGTTACGGAATATTTTTTTTTTATGGTAGGACATTAAAAATAGAAAAATGTGAAACCTAAGTGCCGGTTTGCAATTTTAAGTACTTATTACCACTTTTGATCAAACAATAATATTTCACTTTTAATGCATGTTTTCAATTTCTACTAAAAATGTAGAAACACTTATTTTTTAAAGAGTCGAGTCTTACAAACTTAAAAAATAATTACTTCTACATTTTTAGTAGAGTTTGAAAACAGTCATTTAACTTCCACTTAATCACTTCTACACATCCCCTAAGAAAATAATACTGAATACCTTTTTTAGAAGTATTTATATTGCAAACATATTTTTCTTAATTATTTTTTAAAATCACTTAAATTTAAAACACTCGTTATTTTTTATTTTACTACTAAAATTATTTAATATCACTTTTTTTTTTAATTTTAGGCATTAAAGTTGAATACTAAATAGACATGATCACATGAAATTTATACTTAACTAGTAATTAAAAATAAAAGTCATATATAATCAAATTGCAATAATTAATTAATGAATGTAAACAGATTCAAATGCAAGGAGGAGCAGCAAACCTCCGGAATCTCCAAGAGACATGCCGGACGTGCCGAAGTCGAGTCGGCGGCATCAGTCATCAACAAATGAGTCGTCACCTAGGAAGAAGGATCCGTCCTCCACCAGACCAAGGAGAAGAAACCATTCCAGGGAATCATCAGAAGGCGGCAGCGTTAAGTCCAACCGACAATTGCAAGATTCCGCCGATAATAATTCTGGCATCCCTGATCCCGCCAGGAGATCGCGTAGAAAGAAGTCTAGGGAACTCGGTGGTGATGGATCCACCCGATCCAGACCCAAACCCGCTAGCCCTGCCGAACCCGACAAGGAGGAATCTATAGAGAAGACTGTGGACCCAGTAGTACATGAGTAACCTTCCTTCCTATTCATGTTGTCTTCTCTTTAATTAATCCTCTCTTTTTCTACGTTTTGGCCTAGTTAATTAGCTCAAAAAGAAGGAAGGAATTAATGTTCTTTTGATTATTGTGATTACACATGAGAATTAATTCATCTAATATTTTTTTTTATTTTTTGATTGGGGATATTTAGCTAATTAGATGTGAATAAGGGCTGGCATATATAGTACTTTGTAGCTAGCTTTCATTTCATATGTACGTGTACTATTTGACAAATTATTTTGTTTTTTGGGCCTTTTTTTGGCTCTGGCTAAATCCTTTTCATTGCTTATTTCCATCATCATTATTTATTTCTCATCATTATTTCACCTTTTCAGAAATCAAGACGAGTCAAATTACTAAAATAAACATATACTCCACTGGTAAAAATATTTGAGGTATCATTGCACAATCTCCTAAATCCTACATTAATTTACACTCAAATCACACATTGATTGACATCACACTCATTATGTGGTAGGATAAAATAGTAAAATGCACATCATTGCACTTCCAAAATTAACACAACACAATGCCTATTCTCTCTCTTCCCACTTTTAAGAGATTTCATTTCATATCGACAACCCAAAAAAGTTTTTTTTTTTTTTAGACAAATTTGTACATCTAGTGTGCCATAATATTTTTCTACCTCAAAACCCCACAATTTCTGCTAAAACCCACAAAGCCAAAAGCCCAACAGCCAAAGAAGCAGGTTCCTTTCTTGAAGCAGAATTCTCATGGTAAAGGGTAGTTTTGGAAACAAATTGTGTCGTGCACACTTTCAGGCTACCACTGACCTTTGCAGACTTCAAACCTTCATCTACACAAAGGTCCAAATTGCCCTCCAGCTTCAACTTTCCCCCAAGTTTGGATACAAAGCCTTCAGAAAATGGAAGCCTCCCACTCAGATTGTTGTTCTGCAAATTCAACTCACTCACAAACTCCAGATCACCAAACTCCTCAGGTACAACCCCTTCAAGCATATTGTTGTCCAGCCCTATGTAATATGCGTTTCTCAAATATACCCCCATTGATTTCGGTATATTCCCAACAAGTCCCACCCCAGAAAGCCCAATTCCCATAATGCCCCCAAGATTTTCCCATATGTCAGGAATCTCCCCTCCAAGAAAAGTGCCGCTCAAATACAATTCCTTCAAACTTGGCATCTCACCCAACACTAAGGGCAACCCATAATTGCCAAAATGATTGTAACTCAAATCCAAAAACTCGATACTCTTTAAACCCTTGAATGTTGCAGGGATTTTCCCAGAAAATCCGTTGTAACTCATATCAATCTTCAACAACTCTGTTGCATTTCCAATCGATTCTGGCACATTTCCATTGAACCCATTATCACTCAAATCAAGAACCTTCAGTTTCTTCATCCTCTGGAAAATATTCATGGAAATCTCGCCTTTAAACTTGTTGCTTGACAGCGTAATCTGCTCAAGATTCACCAAATCATCGAACCCACTCGGGAGGCCCCCGGAAACACTGTTTCCGGTTATAATCAGCCTTCTCAACCTTTTCAAGTTGGTGATTTTTCCTTCGAGAGATCCGACTAAAGCTGGGTTTTCTATGAAAACCAGTTCTTCTAAGGAAGAGGACATGAGGGGTGAGAAATCTGGAAATGGTGTTTTTGTTTGGTTGAAGCATTTGTAGAAGAAGAGTTTTCGGAGGTAGGAGAGAGGAGAGAGAATAGATGGGTCGAGGGTGGCGATGGAATTGCAGGGTGGGTTGGGGGAATAGTCGGAGACATATCCGAAGCTGAGCTCTGTAACGTGGGGTGTGTCGGCGGCGGAGGTGGTGTCGGAGAAGTAGTCGCAGACGACGCCGTGCGGGGCCGAGGTGCAGAGATCATCGGGATAAAGAGTGCGCCATGGGACGTCGGAGTTGATGGACTCGAAAACACGGTACACTGATTCCTGCTCCGCCGCGTTGAGTGGCGGCTGTGACTCAACATGGCTGAGCATGAAGGTCGCTGCGGCGGCGAGAAAGGAGAGAAAGGTCAGAGTGTGAGAGAACTGTGCCATTGCACTTTGCAGATGAGAGAGAGGAAGTTGTTGGGAGAGAGAGGGAGAAAGAGAGAGGTTTTATATGGTGGGGAATAGGGTTTTAGGGTGAAAGAGAAAGAGGAGGAGTATGTCTGTCTCGAAATAAGAAAGAGGAAAGATATCAAAGGACGAAGGTTGTTGCAGAGATTTGCTCCTCTGTTTTGCTGCAACTCCTTCTAAATTACGATTCTCTCCTTATTGTCTTATTTATGCGTCTCACGTGTTATTTAATTCTATTTTTTAAATTATTCATATTATATTAAATTTTTTATTATGAATTTTTAATAATAGTAGTATAGATAATTTTTAGAACTACACACAATAATGCATATAAAATTAAGTGCCTTAATTAAAACTTTATAAGACAGTTTTTGGAATATATTTTTTTCTTAAAAAACAATAAGACATAGCTTAGAAAAAAATTATTCTATAAATTTGGCACTAAACTAATTATAAACAGGGTTCATTTAATAACTATTTTCCTATACTCACAATTTCCTATTTTCTTTTAATCCGTGTTGTAGAGGTAAGATGTCTCTATTTTTGTAGTATGTAGGGTTGACATATTGTAACGAAATTTTTGCTATATCGAATTTCGGTATACCAAAAATGCATGTTGTATACCGTAGTGAAAATTTCGGTATACCGTATCGTATCGATATTTTGATATATGCCGATCTATACCGAAATACCGACTATGTCAGTATACTGTCCATACCGGTATATTCCGCCATACCAATCCATACCGAAATAATTGAAGTATAATTTTAATTAAATAAAAATAAATTTAATATTAAATATTAATACTAATTACCAAAATGATATATACCGGTATGCCGAGATACCGAAATATTTCCGGTATAAGTCGGTATACTAGAATATTTTTGGTATACCGGTTTATACCAAAAATATTTTGGTATATACTGGTATACCGAAAATTTTAAAATTCTATATCGATACCGTACCAAATTTTTTGATAAATTCGATATTTTCGGTATGGTAAGTACGGTATATCGATATTTTCGGTATTTGCTCCACCCTAGTAGTATGCAAAGTAACACAAAAAAGCAAGGATTAAAAGGTAAATGAGGGAATAAAATATATTTAATTTATTATATATATAACATACCTTCTCATGTAGTAATTTGCCCTTCTCACTGCTAGAAAAACCAATATTATATTGGTGGAGTTAAGAGGTAAACTAAGATTTACAATTAAGGGAAGCAAAATATAGAAAATGAAAAAAATGTTAATACTATATATAGTAGTATTATTTTTCATGATTGTTCACCTACCAAAAATGTATGTGTGACAATTGACTATTCATACGATAAACAGATAACAACAATTACCATTATATACTTATAAAAAAATTAGATATAATCCTACCGATAATTTTCGCATTAAAATTTGTGGTGAGTAAAATGAACATTCAATTATGAGGTGGGAGAGTAATAAAATAATTTAGAGTAAGTCTTCTGTGCACCAGTTACACGGTGCAACTCTAATTCATTTTTAAAAATTTAAATAGTTTATAACTGAAAAGTTAAACAATTTATTACTGAAAAGTGTATTTTCATAGTTTAACTTTTCAGTAATAAACTGTTTAACTTTTTAAAAATGAATTTGAGTTGCACCGTGTAACTGGTGCATACAAGACAAATCCAATTACTTATATTATGCTTTTTATGAAAATATATACATTTATGCATGCATACAGATACATTAAGGTTCACGCATCATCAAATGTAAAACGAATTAGAACGCTCTCTTTTGGCCTGGAATTTTATTAGTGTAGAATGGAGAATATTATCGATCAATTTGGTGACTTCATTGAAGCCTTTATTCAATTAGCACTTTTGCTTGACAAGTGAAATTCTAAATTAAACAAAAGAACACATGCAAGGTACTATTGTTATTTGAAAAAAAAATCATCTATTCCCTCAGTCCAATTTTTTTCTTTCTTCTTTGTGGGAAGAATATAATAAAAATAAGAAAAAAGAATTAGAACGAAAAATATTATAGATTACTTAATAGAAAATCTATAGATTTAGAATCAAACTCCGAGTTGCATATTGATGTTGTCCAGTATTATTATTATTAATGTTAAAAATTGTAAAAGCAGTTTTGAAATGTAATAATATTTGTGAGATCCGTAAAGGCATGTTTGATTAAGAAGTGACTCATCTTTCCTATCGAATTTTGGATGGACAAATCTCATCTCCCATCCAAATACCTATCTATACATGTTATACACATATATTTTTATTTTCACAAAATATATATAATTATATGATCATATTTTCATCCACCTATATATCTCTCTCCTACTTTTATTTTACTTATTTATTTTCTCTGTTACTTTTATTTTACACACTTATTTAATAATATATCACTTAATATCATAATTATTATCACGTTAATTAACAATAATAAAATAATATAATATTATATTAATTTGCCATAAAGATCCACCAAATTCCATTTCTTCATCTCAAACAAAACACTATTTTACAATTCATAAAATTACCTTCATCCATTTTTTTTATCTTTATCTTCATCTCATCCACCACCGTTTTCAGAATAACACATCCTAACAATATTAGTAGAAATTTGGGATGCGCTTTAAACACTTTCCTTAAGACCATCTCCAACAGTTATCTCTATTTTGGAGTCAATTTAGCACTACTCTATAATAGAGACATTACTTTACTCCCAGCAGTCAGCTTTATTCTTTTAGCACTATAATATTACATTATTTTCATTTTAAATGATTTTTTTATTATATTATAATAGTTAAATTGAATAAAATTTTCATGCAAATTTAAATTTAATATAAAATTACAACTGAAATTTAAATTACAATGGAGAATAAAATTACAATAGACACCAATTATTCTATATTGGAATATCGTTCCCACAAATGATCAATTAGCGCATTTCGAAGTGTGAAATGAGCCTTTGAATTTCTAATTTCTCTAAACCTTCTTAGAAAGGTTTGAAATCGTGTTGGTTCATTTTCAACAAATTCGATATTTGAAAATGACATTTCCAATGGTTCTTCAACTTTAAATGTAATCGCTATGTAGGTGTTTGAATTAATTTATGTAATTGTTCTCTTTAATTATAATTATATTATTTTATTTTTACATATATCATTTTATTGTAAAAAATATTAATTTATGTATAAAAATAAAATAAACAAAAATACATACATATGAATAACATATTAGTTCTTTTTATTAAAATAAAATAACTAACTAGAAATTATAGAATTTAATTAAAAAAAGTGGTTGAGGAATAGCGTTGAGGTCGTACAGCTCCATTTCTAGCGCTCAATTCACGCCAAAGTCCAAAGACTCCATTTTAGCGCACAGATTTAACAGCTTGTTGGAGATAGAATTTTGGAAAAAACCTCCATTTTGACTAACTGCTGGAGGTGCTCTAACCACATGCATATCATATGATATGGTGCTGCATATTCTATTCCTTGCAGGAATAGTAGGAACATGAACTACATAACTGCTATATGATAGCTCTTTATTATATTTTCTACGGAAATAGTCGGAGCAGTAGTTTATTAGCTACAATCAGTAACTCCTTATTCAATTCCTTGCATAAATTGTCGGAGCGGTAACTATTTTTCTCCCCAATTTATGATAAAGGAAACAAGGCGCATGATGCATATGAGAATATTTTATTTTAAATAAATTGTGAAAAAGAAATATGGAAATCATTTAGACAACATTTTTTATCATCATGCGAGAATATTTTATTTTATATAAATTGTGAAAAAGAAATATGGAAACCATTTTGACAACATTTTTTACATAATATGATGTGCAAAAGGACAAAGTGTATTTTTATATTTGGAAATGGAAAAAGGACAAAAAATAGCAGGGGTAAAAGAGTGAAAAATAGAGGAGAGTGCATTTGCATTGCATGAATGCACGAGGAAAGGGGTTACTTTTCTCATTTTAATCTGAAAGCTGAAGAATCCGACGGCTCCAATTAATTGGCAGTTAATTAACCTGCAGACAATTAATTGCAGAATGCATAATTCTTTTTTGTCTTTTTATTTATTTATTTATTTCTGATCAGCGAAAGTAAAGCTTACAACTACAAAACGTGTAGCTAGAGATGTTAAACGGGCCGCGGGCTGGCGGGCCGGCCCGTTTAACCCTGTTTTTTACAGGGTTAGGTCCGAGCATATGGCGGCCCGTATAAAACCGGGCCTTTTTGGCCCGGACCGGTTAGCCCGCGGGCTAAACGGGCTAGCCCGCCGGTTAACCGGGCTGGCCCGGTAGCCCGGTTTTTCTTAATTAAATTAAATAATTAATAAATAATATAAGTTAATTAAATTGGAGAGTGATTGTGGGCTGTGGAGGTGTGGGCCTGTGTACTGTGGCTGTGGGCTTGCCTAATTTCTCTTCACTTGTGTTACGTAATTGTAAACTTTATTAATTAATTTTTTATTAATTATTAATTACTAATTCATTATTAACTAATAACTTAACTACAGATTAAAATAGAAAATAAGTAAATAAATTAGATCTCAATTAATTCAAAACTTCTGTTAGGGATATGTGAACTTTAGTTATTAAATCATTAGTTCTATTTTATATTAAATTTTAAATTTGTAAAAAAAATTTACCACGAGCCGGTTAGTGGCCCGTTTAGCCCGCGGACCGCTAGGGTTAGGGTTAGGTCCATGCATATAGCGGCCCGTTAAGGATGAACCGCTAAGGCCCGGGACCGTTTAGGCCCGAAGCCCTGTAGGGCTGGCCCTGTAGGGTTAGGGCCAGCCCGTTTAACATCTCTACGTGTAGCCTGCAATCCTATGATCAATGCTGTTTCTGCTGCATTTAAAAACGTGTTTAACAACACAAGATAAAACGCATCGGAAAATGGGAAAGTTGATTAAATATGATCCTTCCTTCTAAATTTCATAAAATATTGGAACTATATGCATATTTATCTCATTATAACTTTATTGAGTAATAATTCTATAAATTTTATAATAGTACAGCCTTACAGTTAATAATTAAAGATAGCACAAAATATATTTATTAACTATAAAATACTACAGTCGTCCACGAATATGCACAAATATTTGCACCTGTTTTAATGCAATATGACGGAAGATATTACAAGATATTGTGAGGTGCGATGTGAATAAAGAGAATATCGTTGAAAAGTACGTCATATGTTTTTTTTATCGATAAATATTAGTTGTTAGTTAGTTAGAAGTTAGTTCACCAAGTCTCCTTACACCCCAATAATATCTCCAAGCCTACCTTATATCTCCCTCTCCTAATTCGTTCAAGAGGGAATCGAATCATTGTCACTCACTCAAGTGAGGAGCCCGGTGGCTACGTGAGCTAACCCACTTGATTGAAAGTACGTCATATGTACTTTTCAACAATATTCTCTTTACTCATATCGGACCTCACAAAATGTGTATTTTTTTTATCGGTAAATGTTAGTTGTTAGTAGTTAGTAGTTAGTTCACCAAGTCTCCAAACATTTCAAGAATATCTTCAAGACAACCTTATATCTCCCTCCTATTCGTTCTCAGAGGGAATCGAACCCGGGTCACTCACTCAAGTGAGAAGCTCGGTGGCCAGGTGAGCTAACTCACCTGGTTGTATAAAATGTGTATGATATTATTGAATTCGATTAATAATATCAATAAGTACATATTACGGTGTAAGTTTCATATTATGAAATTTGTTCATAATTTTTTTTTTTTGTAAACGTTCTAAAAAAATAATTTACATGGACGTTTACAAAAATAAACACAATCTACTCTATGTCATTATTTTATTTAAAATATTTTTTTTAATTTGTGTGTACAACTAAGAATGCTATTAACCTAGAGGCGAATTGAGTATGAATGCATTTACTTGCATGCACCAAGGTGTATAAGATGCAACTTGATTTTAAGTAATTTTGATTTTAATTTAAATTTTTAAAAACACATTTATCGCACTATATATTTTTTGGTAATTGAAGTATTAATGAATTATTCTTAGGATATTATTTGAACTTATTTTTGGGTATTAGTGAGTTATTTTTTTGCTATTACTCACTTGTTCTTAGGTATTAATAAGTTGTTTTTTTTGTATTACTTAGACTTGTTATCGAGGTATTGATGAGTTATTTTTGAGGTATTATTTAGACTTGTTCTTGAGGTATTAGTGGGTTATTTTGGGGCATTGCTTAGACTTGTTCTTAGAGTATTAGTGAGTTATTCTCGTGACATTTTACTAAATTGTTTTTCGGGCATTACTAACTAAATTTTTGGGGTATTACTTAGACTTTTTCTTGGGTATTACTTAGACTTGTTTTTTGGGTATTATTGTGTTATATTTGGGATATTACTAACTTGTTCTTCGGGTATTACAAACTTGTTCTAGGGATATTTGGTGAATTGTTATTGGGGTATTCTTTAAATTTGTTCTTGGGGTATTACTCACTTTTTATTCGGGTATTACTCCATTGTCTTTGGGTATTAATAAATGATTAATATTTATTTATTAATTTATATATTTTAAAATATGAGATTATATGTTACTGATCAATGAATACTTAGCTTCCCCTCAAACATACTTTCTCAAAGTAAAATGCAGGAGATTCAACTATACGTATATTTATAATTCAGCTATTGCATCTCTTTACATTTACAAACCCTCATAAAAAATACATAATTACTACTACATGTATACATATATATATATATATATATATATATATATATTCACTTGATATGTATATATATACGACATATCCTTTGTCGAACTGATCAAATTAAGTTCATCTGAATTGCCAGAAGGTTGACTTTTGAAAATTTTCTACTGAATATATATTTTGCTTTTACAAGTAGTCATAAATATGTTTGATGTATTTGTGGTTTTGGAGGAGAGGCAAAGTTTTTTCGAAGGATGCAAATGGCCCCGCCTAGGCTCTTGGCCGCACCCGGCGGCCGAGGCCTAAGGCAAATCCTTGGAAAAAATCGGTTTGGGAGTTAGGCCCCACCTAGGCGGTCTTGGCCGCCACAAGGATTTGGTGGAAATCGGCGGCCTAGGCGATGGTTTGGCGGAAACTAAGAAAGTGTACAAATGTCAAATGTGATTTGATTATTTAAATAAAGCAAATTAATTAAAGAATATAAATATACACTTAAACTAATTAGAGAGCTTGATGAGGATGATTTCTCATCTGATGATGATGAAATAAATATTGATGTGGAGTTTGAATCTGATGATGAAGAGTGTGTACGTGGAGTTGAGAAACAAGTGTCTTTAGATGTTCCTCTTAGTTGAACTATTTATTAATTTATCTGTACGATATTTTGTTATTTTAGTATTTTATTTAGTAGTTGAACAATGTCATTTTGGGATAGTTTTTTGCATTTTATTGACCTGTTGTGTTTTGTGAAAAATGCATTTGAGTATTAATTATGTTTTAAATTTATAATTTATTGTATAATGTATATTTTTATTAATATATGTTTAGAAAAAAATTTAAAAAATAAAAAAATAATTAAAATTCTTGGCCCTGCCTAAGCCCCTCCTAGGCCTCCTTGGCGCTTGGCCACACTCGACCACTTGACGACCGCCAAGCGCAATTTACACCCTTGATTTTTTTCCCACTTAATCAACCAGTGATCAATTCTTTCAATTAACAAAGTAACTATATTTTATATATTTTTCTAATTTATTATTTTAAGAGTCCTATATGTACTTATATATCAACAATTCATATCCGAGAATTACTATAAGAAAAGTCTCCTTTACATTATTCTTTTTAAATTTTTTGAATAAATAGATAAGAAGCATTAAATTATATTGTATTTATAGTCTCCTCTACATTTTTCATTTTAAATTCTCTTTTGAAATTTTTGAATAAATAGATAAGAAGCATTAAATTATATTGTATTTTCAAGATTTTGCATGTTACATAAATTATACTTCCCGTCCAATTTTGTTTGAATTCAAATTTAATTTTTTATCTATTTATATAATTTATTTTGAAATTTTATTTTAGCACTCCGACAATAATTATATAGTATTTTCAAGATTTTGCACATTAAAAGTACTATGTTACATAAATTATACTTCTTGTCCACAAAAAGTATGTCCATTCTTTTTTAAGAAAATAACAAAAATAATCCGATAATTTTGTTTGAGTCCAAATTTAATCCTTTATCTATTTATATAATTTATTTTGAAAATTCGGTTTAGCATTGCGACGACAAAACAAGTATTTTCAGCAATGAACCATATCAAAAGTATTTTATGAATTAATATGGAGAGTCATTATCTACCAAAATTTATGATTATTTATATTGAAAGCTAATCTTTTAAATGTTAGAACCAGTACTGCAATATGTCGAATAAATCAGAAAGATAAACACAAAACCGAGTCAAGGAAAATCCTTTTCCTGCAAGACGAAATACGCCCTGACTAGTGCTCATAGGAATGCGTATGGTCCCCAAAGGTAAAACGGATTCCACGTAGATATCAGTAGCACCACTGATATAAACGTATCGTCGAAAAGAAACCAGAGTTGAGATGAGAGAAGAAGTATATCCGAGAGTAGAGAATATTTTTGTAGGTTGTGATATCTAGGGTTTCAGAATGAAAAATAATGAGGGACGAAGGAATCTATTTATAGGCACACGACTCATATGGGGGTTGAGAAAAACGGGGGAGTTAATATCTGAATAAAATCTTAAAACGAATATTTATAAGATATTCAAAATTTAAATCCAAATGACTTGAGCAACAAGAACTGGCCGGGCCGGGCGGCGCGTGTGGTGCGTTGGAGAGAGTCTCCAAACACTTTATTTGTAAAGCCATCACAAGTTGTTAAATATATATATATCCTTTGTGAATTCCCTCATGAATTCCTATGTGGGACAAACAAGACCCACTTGTTTGCACTCATCCCCACTATCAATGTTTTTCTCTCAATTTTCATTGGACGATTTCTCACACACCGAAATTCGGTTTTGATATTTTCAATATACCACGATTATCTACTCCATGAGTAGAATAATTAAATCATGTTTGATTACCAAAATTAAAATTAATTATGCCTTAATTATTTTGGTCAAAACACAATTTCCAACATTAAATATATTAATCTTAAATTTGTTACCATTGAATTCTATCGGATAATCCGCAACACATAATTTTTTAATTAAAAATTTTATCTTATAATTTAATTATGTATTTATTTTAAATTTTCAGCCCGTCCTAGTTTTTAATTCTAGCTCCGCCCTTTATATCTCCAAGAAATCCTAGGGATCGACAATTCCAGCATAACATTGGATTGACTCCTCACCAATTCCACCACCGCCGTTAAGGATCTGATGTAAACCTAGGAGCACGAGAATGCCACCTCCCTCTCCTCCTCCCCCTCCGACTGCGTGGCCGATTCTGACGAGTTGATAAACTCCAACTCAAAAAGAAAGATCGGCGGGAAGCAACAGGATCTAGCGAAAGAGTCGACGGAAAAAACTCCGATAAGGGAAAGAGAATTCTGCAGGATTTCAGGAGAAGAATGGAAGGAGTTGGTGGGGGCGGAGGTCGACGACGTCGTAGTTGCTTTTAATTTGAAATTAAAAGTAAAATTTAGGTGCATGGGGTGCATCCACAGACACTCGAGTATTAAAGTATATGACGGGTTGATAACCGTCCAATATAAAGTAGGCATAATTTCTTTTAATTTATTCAATATAAATAGATATAAACTCAAAAGATAAATTTTATTTTATTTTCACGGTTACAATCAATTTATTTTTAAATGGTGATGTAGTGTAAGCAAATCAGAGAATGAGGTGCACTTTCACTGGAAATGACATCATCAACCCCAGTTCTGCTCGGAGCACCAGAAATATAAGTCTTCTCTCTTCTTTAATTCATTCAGTTTTATATATTCCTCTATTTGTAATAAAGAAGGGTTTGTATTTTTTTAATGAAAAACAGAGTGTTTATTATTTTGTTTGTAATGAAAAACATAATATTGTTGTTGTGCAAAGTTTATTTTTTGTGTGTGGATTTTTATGGATAATTTACATATAGGTTCAAGAAAGTCACTATATTTACAAATACGTTCAAAATATTTGCATAGAAGCACTTTTTTTTTCTGCACAGAAGCACTTTTTTTTTCTGCACAGCACCTATTTGTAAATATAATGATTTTTTTGAACCTATATGTAAGTTACCCAATTTTTATCTTTTGTGTGTAGAATATTGTGCTTGTACAAATCTTTAATTTTTTGTGTGTGCAAATTGATTTGAATCTAAAGTTAATAGATATATTTGAAATTGTAAAAATAAATTGTGTGCAAATTGAAAACTGTAAATTAATAAAGTGTGCAAACTAATTTTACTTATTGTGCAAAATTATTTAGTTTGTTGTGCAAACGATTTTTTACTTTGTACGCAAAAATTAAATTTTAAACCTCTATGAACGTACAAATTTTCTATGAACTAATACGTAATTAGGTGTTATAATACGACCCCGTTTGTAAGTTACCCTATAAAAATATAAATTAACTATTGTAATTTTTTTCCCCCTACCCATAACCAACCCAATATATATTTTGCTTCTATTTTGTCTTACGTCATAAAATTTAAATATACCCTATTAAAAAAAATAATACAGATATTAAAAATCTCCTAAATAAAAAAAATCACAAATTTTAAAAAATTGGTTTCTAAATTCCCTTAAAACCAATTTTACATTTCCCCCCTAATTATAGAATACTGCTGGTTTCACTTTAAAAGGTGAACTTTTACTCCAAATTTAACATTGAAAGAATCTTGCAATTAATCATGTGTCCTCTTAGGTTGATGCTATTTATATACGAACTTTTGCCTCTGTATGATTATAATTATATAAAATAAAAGTAACACTCGTGAATAAGCAATTGAACAATAAATGATTTAAAACATGTAATGTTCAATATAAATAACAAATAGTGTTTAGTAATAATATCTAAAATTGATAAATTAATATTATTTAATAGAAGCAACTAATTTATCATTCAATAAAAATAACTAATATTATTTTAAAAAATATTTCTCCAGAAGACATTGCATAGTTTTTATTTTGGTTCGTCTCACAAAAAGTTTGCATATCTAAAAGCATATCTAAAAAATGTACTTAAGATATCTTTTTCTTAAATTGTATGCCCAAAAGTCTCTGCAATTCTGTTCCGGGACGGAAGGAATGGATTAATTGGATTACATAGGATTTGATTAGTTTGGATTGAGTTAGATGGGGTTATTATGTTTGGTTTTTTGGATTTGTGTAGGATTAAGTAAAATTATTTTATGTTTGGTTTGAAAGATTAAGAGAGAGATATATATAATGTCATTTTTACCCTTACATGTTTAACAATTTTACCAAAATATTATGTTGAATATTAACCCAAAAATTTAAAATAAAAAACAATTACCAAGGGAAGGGGTATACGAATGGCACAAATAATCTGATTCATAAAAAATCTAGGGTTCATTTCTAGATATATATATATATTGAAAGGGGGTAAAATACATATTACTGACCCCTACGAAGCAAAGTGTAAAATGATGATGTCCTTCTCTATAAATTGACGTGGGCAGAGATGTAATTTGAATGATGAAGAAGGGTAGAGTTGTAAATTAAGTCACATATGAAGGACGAATTCGTAAAATCATGGTATGGACTAAACAGTCTTACCCTTCAGCCTAATCAAATAGTCATGAATATGAAGGATATAGTAGGATTCTAATCCCATTGGTATTTAATCCCTTGAACACATACCATACAACAAAACATAATACTGTGGAGGACTAAAAAGCTAATCCTCCCTAGTCCCAACAACCAAATGGGCCCTAATTGTATACAATAAGGGCTCATTTGGTTCATGAGATCTATTGGATTAATTGAGAATAGATTACACAGGATTGAATTAGTTTGAATTGGATTAGATTGCGCATGGAAGTGAGGGAGCGAGATCGCTCATAGGAATGTAAAGCTTCGTGCCTATGGGGGAAGGCGATGGAGGCGTAGCTGCGAAGTTAAAACACTTAGATCAATAAGTGAAAACAAAAGTAATACAAGGAAGTAAAAGTATTGGGCGAGCTACTCACTGAACTTGTTCGGGGTCCCAACCCAAAACGCTGTCGTCCGTCAGCTGGACCCCAAATGGAGATTGAGTAGGTGGCGACCTCGGCGTGGGGGCAAGTGCCAGAGGGGCGGTAGATTGGGCGGACCCACCATGATCTGATCCCGAGCGAGCTACTTGCTCGAAGGCCTCGTCCTGAAGGGCGAACTTGGTCCTCTTGCGACCTGGAGGATCGTCATTGCCGACCTTCGATCCGTCTCCCCTCTGAAGACCCCTCTTCTGTTGGGAGGAAGCTCGATCGGGTGTCTGAACCTCGCCCGCCTCCCCTGTTGGTCCGAGCGACCTGAGAAGTCTTAGTTGGGGCCGGGGTTTTAGCTGGGGTTTTGGCAGCCTTCTGAGTCCAAGAGCCACCAACGCCACCTTTCTTGGTGGCAACCTCCGCCTTTTTGCTCGTCTCTAGGGCAAGAGTTGATGGCAAACCCAACCTGTTTGGGTGAGGTGGACCCATGGCGTGGCGGCGAGCTAATGTGTGATAGGCCTCGGGGATTTCGACCGTTGGGAATGCAACCCTGCCACCACCTACGGAAACTAAGAAAGTAAGGTTAGCATCACGGTGAGCTATCCAGTCCAATTGGCGAGCTTTAGTAAGTTATTTACCTGGGAGCTCAGGACCTTGAACGGTGAGATGATATGGAAAGGTGTGAACCCCGGCAAGTCTGAGACAATGATGTTGACAAAGGTGGGCGATGTCTCGATCCTCTTTGCTCCTCAAATAACAGACAACCCGCACCAAGTTGAACTCAATCGACAATTCAGGTTTGTCGCGGCTAGACTTGTGGTGCTTCAAACCTGCAAGAAAGGGAAAATTAGATTAGTAAATCTAATTCAACCCACACACACAGAAATAGGCAACCTACTACTAGCCTCTCCGTGTTCCTCAGGAGAAAAAATTCGTCTTCCCCTTCCAGAGTAATTGGTGGAAGCTCGCCAATCTCCGCCCATGAAGACGAACTGTTCCTTCCAATCTTGGACTTTGTTTGGAAGGACTCCCAAAAACTTCTCACCCGGGCGAGCTTAGAGATAATAATAACCCTTGCCATCCTTTGTTTGCCGGGTTACGGTGAATAGTTCATTAATCTCGGCCGTGGTCAGTCGGTTTTCGTACCCTTCCAACCCGAAGATCGCCAACGTCGCCAACAAGTTACTCCAAACATTGGAGGTAAGCTGGGTAATGACAAGGTTGTTGTCTAAGAGGAACTGGCCAATGATTGGGTGCAAGGGCAGTGTCAGGCCAGCCTCGAGGGTGTGTACATTGATGGCGGTTAATCCGGCCGGAGGCATATAAGCTCGCTCATCCTTCTCCAGCGCATATAGAAAGATGTCGAGTGGAATCCGATATTTTTCGTGAAGTTGGGAAAGGGAGTATTCGTTAATAACGCTCTGAACCTCGTTCGCCTTATAATCAGAATCGCCATCAGCATCTAGAAAAGCTTGCTCGGGCAACGGGAAGCTCGCCACATGCTCAGCGATGTATTCCTCCCAATCGAACATGTGAATAACGTCGGTGAGAACTTGGTGTTCAATCAGCTGAGGTTCGGAAAAACCAATGGATCGGAGCCAATCAACCGTAACTTCTTCAAGGTCGCCCTCTGGCTCATTCATTTCAGCGACCTCCTCGCCCCCTTCAACGACCTCCTCCTCGTTGCCACTGGCGACTCTCTCTTCGGGGACGACGTCCTCCTCATCACCCCATACCTTGCGATATACTTCGCCAGAACTACCCCGGGAGTTGGTGGCCCTTCCTTCGGGATTAGAGCGAACCTCGCACAGAAGCTCACCAGAGTTTGGGCGAGCTACTGAGGCCGCCTCGGAACTCGAGTCGACCATGATTGGGGTCATTTGAGGGATGAGGGTATTTTCAGTCATAGGTCGCTTCTTAGGGTTACGGTTTGAAAGAGTTCTACTCGAAGATTGGTCGACATAGTTAAGGTGAAGTCTTAAGTGTTCTAAAAAAGTCCAATCGCCGGAGTTAAGGGGAGGAAGATCGAAGAATTTGAAAAGTCACCGGAAATATACAAAATTTCCAGAAACTTAAAGAGGCAAAGGAAAGAAGAAAAAGAAATCTGCAAAAGAGAGAGATGAAGGAAAAAGAAATGGTTTTCTACCTTGATGAATCCCCAAATTCCGTCGGATGCAAAGGAAGTTGATCGCCGGAAATTTGAAGAAGTAAAAGTGGAAAATGAACTTGATTACTCTTATTTATAGGCGAATGAGCGAACTATAATTTTCGGAAAGCCTAGGGACCTACGAGCAAAGATTTGAAAGTAGTAGCATGATGGGTGCGGGAAATGAGACTTAAAAAGGCGTGCACGACGCCTTGATCCTCGCTCCGCGTCAGCACTCCCACCGCCACACTGAAGCTCGCCCATAAGCTCACCACCTAACCAAGAGGTAGTTCACCAACACTCGAACCTTCGTCCATAGACAAATCAGCTCGCCCACACATTAGAAATATCATGATGTGAGCGAGCTGGAGGGCAAATGTTGATAAGCGAACTACCCGAGACTAATCACGGGATTAATTAGCCCAAGGCTAAGAAGGTCGCCGACATGCTTAGGAGCTACGTCATCAAAGCTCGCGGGCGAGCTTACCCTTTTGAAAGGTTGCTCGGCCATATCCAAGGAGACCAAGCAGGAGTCCACCTTTACATTGCTCCAAAACGGCACAAGGCAATGAAGCTCGCCTACAAGCTCGCCAAGGTTACAGGCATATACACTGGTAGTATAAGTAGCACATAGAGATGTAGTAGGACGAAACTTTGTAAAAGAAAGCATTGTAGTGAGTAAAAACAAGTGTCAAGAACACTTGTCAACACCTCAAGCCAAGTAGGCTCACAAGGTGCCACCTCACACATGTAAACCTATAAATAGGTCTCACATGTACCTTTCTCTCTCTAAGCTTTCATAATTCCACAACTACTTTCTCTCACTAAGTTCTCACTCTCTCTCTCTACTCTCAACATTCAGGAATAGTCTTTAATCTTTGTTATTGTTTGGTAGATTTAAGTAGTTAAATAGTCATTAACCATCTCATTAGATAAATCTATCAACATACACATTCCCCAATAAAATAATACTCAATACTCTTTTTAGAAGAACTTCTTTTGCAAACACATTTTTCTTAATCATTTTTTCAAAATCACTTAAATTTAAAATATTTTTTATTTTTCATTTTGCTATTAAAATTATTTTATATTACTTTTTTAATTCTATTAGAGATTGCAAGTATACACATATTCAATTAAAAAGTCACATTCTTCCAAATTTAAACCTTCTCACTTTTCCTTTTCTTGTTTGCTGAAGCAAGTAAAACCGAAATGGGCGTTAGGGAAAAGTGCGGCGGAGGAGACAGGAAACCGGCAGCCGCCGTCGTGTTGTCCCTTTTGTCCCGGCTAAGAAAGCGACGGCTAACAACCTAGAGTGTCGTCTCCACGTGTCATGTTCGGATTGGAGTAGGGAAGATTCTGACAGAGCATGCGAATTCCATTTTCCGGGTCTTATATTCCCCATATTCATCAATGACTCCTCCTTACGTTTTTACCCTTTCAACATTTCAATTTCCCACCCTTCCCTTACCCACTTTAGAATTTTTTGCCTTCTTTCTTTTCACCGCAACAGAAAGTGGTCGCAGCAGGCAATTTTTGGGTTGAAATAAATTACTCTAGCCTTATTCATGTATGCATAATGTACACCCCCTATAATTCAAATATATTTTTACGGTATAATAACTATGATGTCGTTTGATAGGGTGACCCGTTAGATCTTGTTATTTATATTTTTTTCTTTTGTTTTTTTTATTACTGTTGTTTGTTTTTGGATTTCTGCAGTATGTCTTTTTAGATTTTAGTATCTTTTCCTCTACTTTGTTAGTAGTGAGACTGTCTACACTCTATGTGGTGTCCCCCCAATAATGGGTTCTGGTGTTTCTACATTGTTGTTGTGTTAAGGATTCAAATCTGATAGTTTGCTAGATTATCTTGGATAGTGTAGTACTTTTACTGAATTGCAAGTGCATTCGAGATAGTTGCTAATTCATTTGAATGCTGAAAATCACCTTAGTGTGGGGTGTTATATTTGCCATAAAACTTTATAAGTTTAGCATCTGTTTCTTTGTATACTCTCCATTTACTCTAGATTGGTTTAAAGCAGTTTATGTTTCTCCTGTTTGATAAAGGTGGTGGAAATTGATCTCTGTACTTTTATGTTTTCATATCTATAAAAGATCTTTGCCTATTGTAAAAAAATAAATAAATAAATATAAATATATATTTAAAATATTGGATAATTTATTATTGAAAAATCACATGTATTTATTACTGAAAAATATATTCTTAAAATATACTTTTTGTAATAATATTTATGATCTTTTAGTAGTATTTTATATAATTTTTTTTAAAATAAACTTGAATTACACAATACACATGGTGCATAAGAGACCTACTCATAATTCCATGATAAGGTTACAAACGCTCTCCCATTATAATTTTTTAAATTTATTTTTCTAGACATTTTACAATAATTCTTTTTAAAAATATATATATATATATTAATAAATAAATATTTTTAAACAAATATTCCCTTTTTGCAATCTCTTTACTATTTTATATAAAAGTTACTCCCTCTGTTCCAACTTAAATTTCAAATTTTTTTAACGTCCCACAATAAATTTCCACTAAAAAAAAGAAAATAACTCACACTTATAAAAGTTAATTAATTAATTTTTTAATTCAACTATTTCACATTCAATCTCATTTCTTAATATTCGTGTCACCCCACTTAAGAAAAATATTCTGAAATGGAGGGAGTAATATATAACTTAACATATATTAATAAATAAATACACATTCTTAAATAAAACAATAATAAAAAGACATTCTTAAATAAAACAATAATAAAAAGAAAAATGTTATAGATACGTAAGGTGTATAATCCTCCCCCGTCCCTTTTTAGATTACTCTAAAGCTTATTCAAGGAAGATTTTTTTTATTATTTAAAATGAAAATAAAAGTAGTTATACTATCTAAACTAATCTCTTGCAAATGTTTTTATTACATAGCATATATTAACTTTCCTTTTATACTCTCAATTTTACACCTTTTGATACTTAATAATTTTCTCATTAAAATTCGTGTTATTTTTGTTTCAGGTTATTCTCTGTGATCTGGGATTATTGAATTTACACTAAAATCTGAATAGAAAGAAACAAAATTGAAAGTAAATACTGAATTTTTTTTATTGAATCATAATGAATAATTTTTGGAAATAGATATGAATATTATTGAATTAATCATACTAAAACATTGAATGATATCATACTGAATCGTACCGAATTGAATCGAACCGAATAATTTAAATAAAATGGAGTCCCACAATAAACTTCTTATCTTTCCTTTGCAAACGTCGCATAATTCACCAAGTCCCCATATTCCAAAAATTGTCTCCAAGCCAATATTATATCTCCCTTAATTCGTTTCCAAAGAAAATTGAACTCGGGGCCACTCACTCAAATGAGGAGCCCGGTGGCCAGGTGAGCTAACCCACGTGGTTGCACTCTATTTTATATTAATGCTCTGTAGTGTTTTCCCGTCCCGGTATATGTTTTTCGTTGTTTCTGGGCACAGGAATTAACGCAAAAGTGAAAAAATATAAGTGATATGATGGAAAAAGTGAAAAAAATAATGAAAATAGTGAAAAGTAATAAAAATAATTAAAAAATTAATAATAATTTTCAGGAATGGTAAAAAAGCAAATGAGGAATATATAGTGCGACAGACAAAAATGATAGAATGAGAAACATATAGTGAGACGGAGGGAGTATCAATAAATTTTTTTATGAGAAGTTTATAGGAAGATCTAATAAGTATTAAATTAATATCATTACAAATTTAAATACTTTGGCTAGAGAGAACCATCCATTAGCATATCATATGTTATGTTGAAAGACCGAAAATAACGTATGTTTGATTGTTGTTGAAGATGTATAATACTACCTCCGTCCCACAAAAGTTTGCATACTTTTTTTTTAGTTTGTCCCACAAAAGTTTGCACACTCTCAAAATAGAAATATTCCTTTAAATCTCCACCTTTAAAATCTTTACCTTACAATCTCCACCATACACATTCTACTCATTATATTTTTTCTTAAAAGCTGTGTCCCCAAAAGTACCGCAAACTTTTGGGGGACGGAGGTAATATATATTAGTGTTAGTGTGTATTAAATTTTTAAAAATTTGTGAATAGAAGGAAAAGTGTGAATAGAAAAAGAAAAGAAAGGTGAAAACTCCATTTCTCCGTTTCAATAAAATATACGTATTGTATCATACCAAACTTTTGCTTGGACACGAACACTCAAATTTAAAAATAATCCAATTACGATATGCACATTAATATTTTTAAATATCGATTTGGACCATACCGTGAATATTCCTATTCGTTCCGTAAAAAAATTGTACATTTTTTTGTAGTTTGTTCTATAAAAATTTGTATATTTTCAGTGAAGAAAATTCATAATTTTGATCCACATTCAAAATCTCCATTTCATAAGTTTTGATATGCATATTCTATTTATTATATATACTTTTTAAATTTTCATACTAGAAAAAATACTGTAATTTTTTATGGAAAGAAGATAGTACATGTGGTAAATGAGAATACCTATTTTGACCTTTCTTTCACTTTACCTTTCGCCTATGCTAGTTCTGATTTTTACCTAGGACTTCTTTTAAAAAAAAGGTTCCTCATCAAGGTGTTTTTATAGAAGTCTTCCTTTTTTACTCTTTCGAAATGTGAAAATCAAAATGTTGCTTTTGGTTTAGTAAGTTGGTTTTGGTCAAATTTGGAGGGTAGTGCAATTCGACCCCTAATTCACTAAAAATTGTAGGATACAAATACAATTTTTGGAACATTTGGTTTTCTAGGTAGAATAGATTGGGTAGGATAGAATTTGCATGGATTGTATCGAGTACAATTCTAATTTTAAAATAGCAATATATGTTTGGTATTTATGATTGCTTTTTTAAAATTAATCCGATGTAATAGTTGGGATCAAGTTATCCATTATTTGTAGGATTAGGTTGAATTTAAATATCGGACCATGATTTAATTCTGGATTCAAATCCTAGAAACCAAACACAATTTTATTTAGAATTAGAAACTTAATTCACCCCAATCCATGAAACAAAACAACCCCAAGTGTATAAAATATGACCTTTTTTTTTGTTTTGTTTTTCTATTCAAATTTAAGAATATAAAAAAAATGTATAAATACATTTGACTATCTCGTATAAAATTAAGGGAAAATTGACATTAACTACAAATTGGTTCTGTGTAGAAAAAAATTATTTTTTTTGTACAGAAAAAAATATGCTTTAGTGCAATATTATGAATCAATTTGTAAATATAATGACTTTTTTGAATCAATATGTAAATCACCATAAAATTAATTTTATCCTTCTAATTTACGTATCCATTTTTCCTTTACCTAATAACAACAATGAAAATTGTGAACGAGAATTAGGTTAAGCAAACCTTTACGTTTGACCCCATAAATAGTGAATACACATATTTCGCAAAGTTCATTGCTATAAATTTAACAAAACGGTAGTTAGAATATTTTCTTATGTGTTTATCTAATTTAGGCTCTTCGAAACGTAAATCAATCACAAGTTGAAGGAATCCTTTGGTCATCACTGGCTCAAAACTTTAAAATGCCGAGTTAAAAAAAATAAAATAAGGATGTTATCTTTGAGTATGTTTCTTGTGCATTTAAGTTCGTTGACAACTCTAATTTAATACTTTCTCTATCATAATTGTTTGCACATTTTTTTCTGTTCGTTCCATAATTATTTTCACACTTTATAAATGAATTCACTATTTTAACTTTATTATCACAATATTCACATATTCACATATTTGAGTTAGGTTTGTCGTGAAAATTGCATAAATGTGATTTGTGTTTCTCGGGAGTGATTGTTGCTGTCTATTGGGCGTTTTGAGGCCCTTACTTAGCGTCTCGCTCTGGTAAAGCGACTGTAACTTTTCTATTTACTGCTTTCGTAGATAGCCGCTTGTCGCGGTTCTAGCTACTGGTTTTACGTGCTTGTTATTCCTGCTTTGGGTCTTTTTTCTTGTGTCATGTGTGGTGCTTCCGCTGAGTGTTAAATCTATTTTTTGCATCTTTGTGTTTGTAAAAGTTTCTCCTTTGTGACTTTGTGAAATGACTGCTCATCCTCATGTGTATGTTTTGGCCCCCTTTAATGGCAAAGCTGATTTTAGCATTTGGAAACAAAAAATGAAATGTATTTTGATACAACAACGTGTTTTCAAAGCTGTTGATAACTCTTTTCCCCTTGGCATGTCTGAAGATAAAAAATCTGAGATGAATGAACTTGCTTTATCTACTATTGTCTTGAATTTGTCTGATATTGTGCTTAGAAAAGTAGAAACTTTTGAGTTGGCTAAAGATTTGTGGGATAAGCTTGAAGAGTTTTATAATGAAAACTCTTTGCCTAACAAGTTGTTCTTGCTTGAAAAGTTTTTTAGATTTAAACTTGATCTCAGTAAAGATATTGATGAAAACATAGATGTGTTCACTAAGTTAATTCAAGACATTAAGCAAACTGGAGATAAGCATATCGATGATTACACCCCTATTGTCTTGCTAAATGCTATACCTGATTATTATTGTAATGTAAAATTTGCTATTAAGTATGGTAGAGACAATGTTACCCTTGAGACTGTGTTCAATGGCTTAAAGAGCAAGGAAATGGATTTGAAACAAAATGAAGGTAGTAATGGCTCGGGGGAGCCTATGTATGTTAGGGGAAGGAATGGGGATAAGCATGTTAGAAAGCCTAAGGTTAGAAGGTGCTTTAATTATGGTGACACTGGTCACATGATTAGGGAGTGCACTAAGCTTAACAAAAATCAAAAGGATGAGTGTGCTAATGTGGCTTCTAGTGAGGAGCAATTTGTTGTTGTGTTTTAAACCTCTGGGTGTTTATGTGTACTAAACTCTTTGTGTGATTTGAGTGTTATGCCTTTGTGATTTTGTCTTTTGTGGATTGTATGCCTTTGTGGTTTTATCATTTGTGTATTGTATGTCTTTGTGGTTTTATCCTTTGTGGATTGATTGTCTTTGTGGTTTCTATTCTTTGTGGATTGTTTGCCTTTGTGGCTTGTATGCCTTTGTGGGTTGTATGCCTTTGTGGTTTGTTTTATCATTATGACTTAGAGTCTGTGTGTCTCTATTGTTTAGTGGTATTTGACTTTGTGTGTTTGTTGCTCTTAGTGATGTGAAACAACGACCTTTGTGGTATTTGAGTCTTTGTGAACTCTGTTTAATTAACTGTGTGTGTCTAGGTTGTTCCTTTTGAGGTGGAGCATAAGTCTTTGTGACTAGGTTTGTGTGATTTGGATCTTTGTGATTCTTATCTTTATGGCTTTATGTTTTATTGCTTTGTGTTAATTGCATGAATGTGTGTGAATTTGTGTTCTTTATGTTGTCACCTGGACTAATTTTGTGTTTTTTGCAGGTTTTGTGTACTAACTTTGTGTTTGTGCAGGTCATTGATACGCCTTTGTGTGTGCATGTGTGTGGGGTGATGATGAAAACTCGTGGATTCCGATGTTGATGAGAATAACCGAAAAGGTGGAGAATGTTGGGCATGAACCCAATAGGTTTTGGCCAATTTTGTTTTTTAAGACTCATTCTTGTTCCTACCTCTAGGCAGATTGGACGCGTCCATACAAAGCTACAAAATGCCCCATTGCAGATGCGGATCGATTTTGAAATCTTTGAGTGCCGTTGGAGTTGAGTTGCTTGTAGTGTGGTCTGCAGTCCCTACCGACGGGCCTTGGCCGCCTTTCTCTCAACACCGATTTGGAGTCCATCTAGGCGGATGGCGTGGACCTAGTTCCGAAACCAAACCATGACACGTGGTGCGAAGCGACGCCTTTCTCCGTTCAAGCGACGCTTCTTGGCTCGGTTGGAGTGAAATTTCGCTCGATCGAGTAAACACATGAATACGCGTTTATTTCTTTTTCCAACATTTCTTCAAAGTGTTTCTTCCTCCCTCTTCTGTTTCGGACAGCTTCAAGAGTGAGAGGCTTGAACTTGGTGGCAGCGGCTTCTTCAAATCGAAGGCGATGGCGGCCTCTGTTCCGGGCTTCGAGCAGGTGGCTACTCCTTTCCTTGAACGGCGGCGGCTGCTTCCGGTTGAGCAACGAACAAGGGCAGTGATTGAGTGGCTTCTAACGGTGGCTGTGATTCGGATTTGAGTGGTGGAGCTTCGATTTCCAGTGATAGCGTTTTCTTTTTTGGGCGTTGAGCGGACGATTTCAGGCTGCGGCGCTCCTCCTCTTCAGCGGCGGCTTGAATTGTGGAGCTTTCGGTGGTGGCGGCTGTTGCTCGAGAGTGACGGTGTGGGCGGCTCTGTCTATTTTCCGGTAGCTGTTGGGAACGAACGGTGGGCTTCATCTTCAAATTTTCGGGCTTCAATTTTCAGGCATGGTTGCGATTTTGGGGCGTGGGTGGTTGCTTGAGTTGAACGGCGGTTGAGCAGCTTCGATGTCGGTGATATTGATGGAGGACACAAGTGAGATGTGGTGCTTCTTTGCTTTTTTAGTCACAATTAAGTATTTCTCCATTGCGATAGCATCATTTTATATTACTCCATCCAGGAATTTGCACACTTTTCTTATTGAAACGTCCCACACAAATTTGCACACTACCAAAAAAGGAAACATTGATTTACGTGCATACTCACAAACCTTTACACATATTTACTCATATGCCACTACTTTATATATAAAATAATTTTCCTTAAAAAATGTGCCGTCCCGTAGGGTGCAAATTCCTACGGGACGGAGGGAGTATATTTTATAATTATTTATTTATTTTTCAAATTTATATATATATATATATATATACATGCACATAACTTTTATTTATTTATTAATTTTACAAATATATATTTTTTAATTTCACATTTTTTTAACATCTTAATATTACTTTCACACCCTAAAAAAAAAAACAACTCACACTTATAAAAGTCAATAAAATATTTTATTTTTATTTAACTCTCTCAATTTCAATTTTATTTTCTTAACATGCGTGTCCATTCAAATATAAAAATTATTCTAGGATGAATGGAGTAACAATTTTTAAAAATTAAAGTAAATATGTTAGAAGATATTATAAGTTATTAAGGAACACATTTAAGATAATATGATTATGAAAAAATTTATATGAGACTGTTTTATGACATGAGACCTGACACTTGTTAATAAAAAGTTTATCACTTACTTTTGAAAAGTGATAATGATTAATAAAAAGTGATAGTCACTTTTTAACAAAATATATTCACTTTTTAAAAGTAATAATTTTTTACTTAAGTCTCATATCATGAGGCGGTCTCACAAAAAATTGGCTTAGTCTTGTAAGCATCAGTTACACCGTGGAACTCAAGTTTATTTTTGAAAAATTAAACAAAATACTACTGAAAAGTTACACATGTTATTACTGAAAATTGTATTTTTAATGGTTTAACTTTTTAGTAATAATTTGTCTAACTTTTCAGTAGTATTTTGTTTAACTTTTCAGAAATTAACTTGAGTTGCACGGTGTAATTGGTGCACAAGAGACTTATCCAAAAAAATTTAATCTATAATTATCATGCATAAATTAATAGCAATTCAACTAATTAAAATTATATTTATAAGATAAAAAAAGAGTTATATTCTTAATATGCTTACTAAAATTGGAGGAAAAAAACGATCATACTAATTAGACAAAGTGTGCATCAAAGTCAATTAAACCTATATAATAAAATACTACAAAACTTAAAATTCATTTCATATAACAAAATACATATTTTTAAATCTAAAATATATATTTACATATTTAATATGTTAAACTAAAGATTGTAAAAAAAGTAATTAATTTGTAATTTTATATATGATGCGTTAAAACTTGAGCATAAAAAAATAATCATAATCAAATGAGTAATTTAATTACCATAAGAATTATAAAAAGTTTTAAATTAAATGTTATTATATTAAAATATAATTTTTATCATAGGAGTCTAAAATATTTTTTTTATCAAATAATTTTACCAATTATTCAAATTACTTTTAAACTTTAACTTTCCCAAAAGCTGATACTTTAAAAATCTAATAAATAAATAAAAGAATATATACTATTGTTACTGGAGCAACTATCTTCCTATAATCAGCGCGTAATATTCACCATCTCATGATGAAGCAAGTGGTCCAACACTCGCTTGGAAAATTATTCTCTGCTTTGACAGATACTTGTACTTTTATATATTTACTAGTACATAATCCCGCAGATATGCGGGATTAGAAAAAACTATATGTTAATTTGAAATTTATTTTAAATTAATTTGAAATTTAATTTTTTTAATTTAAATGTGTAATGGGTGGAATTTACCGAGATCTATGGATGGTGGTTAATATTTTAAACAATATAGAAAGTTAAAATAGAGGGAGGAGTTAGTGAATTAAAAAAAGATGGATAACCGACAACAATTATTTATATTTTATTTTTAAAAATACAATATTATGAGAAAATTAGAAAAGTAGGTAGGGAGTATTGTATTAAGTCACGTAGAATTTCATAGATTCAAAAATAGATGATAGGGTGATTATAGATAGATTGGATGGAAATTGGACTTCATTTGTTGGGCCTTGAATTAATGAACAAGAACTCCTCCTTCTTTTGGCCTATCTCTTTATTTGACTTAATTAAAATAGAATGATCTAGGTATAGGTTCAAGAAAATCACTATATATATATAAATAAATTTAAAATATTTATATAGGAACACTTTTTTTCTGCATAGAAGAATATTTTTTTTTGCACAGCACCTATTTATAAATATAGTGATTTTTTTGAATCTATTTGTAAGCCACCCATTAAATATAGGTATATATTTATTTAAAAATTTTCAAATTTCTACAAAATAGTAAAATAATATTTTTCTTGACAAATAAATTTAGTTACTCAATTTTAATATTAAAAGTGCATCAAATCCTATAAAATCAATTAAATAAAGTATTAGAATTTCAAGCAATTATTAAAGTAACGAGTCACACTTAATTTTTTATTTTTTGCGTGGAAGTGCGAATTTTTGTATTGTGTGAAGAGTGCACAACTAACTGAACTGTAAGATTATATAACTGTAGAGTTTACTCCTATAGAATTATAATGAATAAACCCACAAACTATGATCCACGTTTCAATACTCTATTAATCACATTGCAAATTTGTCTATCTATATGGTTAATAGGGAACAAATTCGTAATAGATAAACTTATATCGATTTTAGGAATGATTTAATTGAGCATGTATGGACAAAAAATTCAGCCAAAAAAATATGTAATTTGCATATTTTATTTATAATTTAATATTTCATGCATATTTAGATATTTTGTTTATTTATTTTTAATTCGTAATAAAAAAATTGTAATTTTAAATTTATTTTAAAGAGTGTAGTAACTATTTTTTTCTATATAACTACGGATTTAGAATGCAAAATAATTTTTATATACTTTTTTACACATTACTATAAAACAAAAATGATTATATATAATAAATATTTAAAAAATAAAAATGATTTTAAGTTGAATTGGTGTCATTAATAATCATACAGAAAATTGAAATTAAATTGAGCTAACAATTATACTATATATAGATATAAAAAAAACTCTCTTTTTTTTTAAATTGAAATTTGTACACTTTTCTTATTTATCCGTCTCATACAAATTTACACATTATTAAAAAAAGAGTAAGCCTCTTGTGCATTAGGTGCACCGTGCTATTTAAGTGTATTCTTAAAAAGTTATACAAATTACTATTGAAAAATTACACCATTAAAAATATATTTTTTAGTAATAACATGTGTATTTTTTTAAAAATAAACTAGAGTTGCACGGTACAGTGCATACAAGACTAAGACTTAATAAAATATCAATTTATGCATACATTTGTATAATTGTACATATATTTATTCATATATTTTTATAAATAAAAGTAAAATTTAAGGGGTGACTTACATATAGGTTCAAAAAAATCATTATATTTATAAATAGGTACTGTGCAGAAAAAAAAAGTTTTTTTGTACAGAAAAAAATATGCTTCTGTGCAAATATTTTGAACCTATTTGTAAATATTGTGACTTTCTTGAACCTATATGTAAATCATCCAAATTTATGGTGCAAAATTTTTGTGTAATACGATCTAATAACCCCATATCAATAAATTATGAAAGTTAAAGAGTGACTTACATATAGGTTAAAAAAAATAATTATATTTATAAATAAATACTGTGCAGAAAAATAATATACTTCTATGCAAAAAAAAATATACTTTTATACAAATATTTTAAACTTATTTATAAATATAATAAGTTTCTTGAATAATCATCCAAAGTTAAATAAGAAATTCGGTGGCATGCAATGCAACCACATCGCACAATGTGACAATTCAACCAATACCTCTTTCTAAACGCTCTTATAAAGTGAGTGTATTTGATTTGTCATCTTCACAATTCCTCGAAAGAAGAAAATTTTGTTTTTTGTTCCATAATAGATCCTCTCTTGAATAATCACATTCGCCATTCATTCCATTGCACCCTACTCCACCGACACCCAAATTAAGTGAGAGAGAGAGAGGGAAGAGAGATGAGGGAAGAAGCATCACCCCACCCCTTGCTGAAGGGAGGCAGCAAGAGCTCAAGCTACAGTCATGGCTTCTCTTCATCTCAGATCCAATCATTAGCTGCTGTATGTGAGACCCTCATTCCTCCCCTCACACTCCCCGATGATGAAGATAGCGCCACTAATAATATTAATGGAGAAGATTTGCCGACCCAGGCTTTTTACAACTCTTCAGGCCCTGATGAGGTAAATCACCTCCTTACGTTTTCCATGTCGCATTTCTGCAATTCAGTAATTCCATACTTGAGATTTTGCTTGGGGAGTACTCGTTAGTTATTCTCTGAATAAATGATAAAATTCAATAATAGTAGAGTGAGGTTATATGTTGTTGTTATTAGTCGCGAACACTGCAAATTATGGGATGTACTCTCTGTTGTTTTGATTGTACGCTATGCTATTTCTTCAATGTAACAGGTAGCTGAGTTAATGGTGAAGAGGGCTGTACCTAAAGCAGTGTTGATTGTACGCTTAGTCTTATCGTTTCTGTCAAGCAGATTAGGAACATTTTTGGTTTGTGGGCGTGTTTGTTTGGACTGGAAATGGCCGTTCCTGCACAGTTTCCCTGAATTGACCTTGGGGAAGAGAGAAGCTATCCTTCAGAGATGGTCTAGAGAGACATTTCTCATACCTTTAAGAATATGTTTCTTGCTGCTTAAGATCATGACTCTCTACGTCTTTTTCTCTTGGGTAATACTTCTGATCCTCTGTTGTTTTCTCAAACAATCACTTGCATTGCATTGATACGTCCTTTATTTCATGGTCATCTTGATCCTGTATTGTGTTTTTAGGAACTATGAATGAGAGTTTTCTGTGATGATCATTGAGTACTTTAAGTAATTATGAATGTGAGTCTTTTTGTAGGATCATACATGTTTTGGTTTTGAGTTTGGTTACCTTCTTTTTTGGTGTCAAATAGATAGAGTTAAGCACATTGAAGTGTTGGAAGTTGATGTCAATAACATCTTTATGTGGTGCAGACTGATGAGAATTCGAATAATCCAGCTTGGAAAGCTATTGGGTATGAGGTAGAGCGCATTGAAAGACAGAGAAAAGAAAGGCCACTTGCAAAGGGTATCATTGAGACCATGAAAAATAAAGACGAGTCATTCCTTAAGGAATCCCTGATCCGTAAAGGTATACCTGTGACAGAGGATCCAAATCACAATGCATATAAGATCAAATGTGATGTGGTGATAGTTGGTTCTGGTTGCGGGGGTGGGGTTGCTGCATCAGTCCTCGCAAAATCGGGTCTCAAAGTTGTCGTTCTAGAGAAAGGTCACTACTTTGTGGCGGAAGATTATTCAGGCATTGAAGGTCCTTCCATGAAAGAATTATATGAATCTGGTGGGATGCTAACAACTCAAGATGGCAAAGTAATGATATTTGCTGGGGCCACTGTTGGTGGTGGTTCATCTGTGAATTGGTCAGCTTGTATAAGAACTCCAGATTATATACTCAAAGAATGGTCTAGAGAGAACAAACTTCATTTCTTCTACAGCAATAAATATCAATCTGCTATGGATCATGTATGTGAGAGAATTGGTGTCACGGAAGGTTGTGCAGAAGAAGGATTTCAAAACCAAGTTCTCAGAAGGGGTTGTGAGAATCTTGGTCTTAAAGTGGAGCCTGCTCCCAGAAACTCTTCAGCAGATCATTACTGCGGTTCTTGCTGCTACGGTTGCAGAAGGGGTGATAAGAAGGGAACTGAGTCCACTTGGCTTGTTGATGCTGTGAACAACGGGGCGGTTATTTTAACCGGATGTGAAGCAGAGAGATTCATTCTGGTTGATGAAAAGCCTAGAAAGAGATGCATTGGAGTAATGGCCAAACAAGAAAATATTGAAAAGAAGCTTTTGATAGAAGCACGTGCGACAGTTTCTGCTGGTGGGTCCCTCCTAACACCGCCGCTTCTGATAGCTAGCGGGTTGGAGAACAGGAATATTGGTCGGAATCTTCATCTCCATCCTGTCTCGTTCGTGTGGGGATACTTTCAGGAATCTGAACCTCAAGGTAAAAGCTATGAGGGTGGAATTCTCACTTCTCTCCATCAGGTCAAGGATCAAGATTCAAATGTGCAAGCAATAGTGGAAGCTACATCATTGGGGCCCGCTTCGTTTGCTGCTTTGTTCCCATGGGTTTCGAGGAAGGAGATGAAGGAAAGAATAACAAAATATGGGAGGACTGCAGTTCTATTTGCGTTATCAAGAGATGAAGGATCTGGAAGCGTGGTGAAACGAGGAGAGGTTAAGTACCGTTTAAGTGGGGTGGATAAGGAGAATCTGAAAACGGGGCTCAGAGAGGCGCTGAGGATTCTGATTGCAGCAGGAGCAGCAGAAGTGGGGACGTTCAGAAGCGATGGGCAGAAAGTTAGATGTGAGGGGGACGTGGAGGAGTTTTTGGAGACGGTGACAGCAGTGGGAGGGCCGAGATCAAGGTCGGAGTATTGGACCATTTACTGCTCAGCTCATCAGATGGGGAGCTGTAGGATGGGTGTAAATGAGGAGGAGGGAGCAGTTGATCAAAATGGGGAATGTTGGGAAGCTAAGGGACTGTTTGTTTGTGATGCAAGTCTTCTCCCATCTGCCATTGGTGTTAATCCCATGGTCACTATTCAATCAACTGCTTACTACATTTCAACTACATTAGCTAACTCCCTCAATAAACAACCCCCCACATTATAATACCAAAGCTAATACGATTAAAACAAGTGAAGTACGAGATCAAACAGTAAAAATGGAAGGCAAAGCCTTATGTAAATCAAATTACCATACAACTTATTTGCAGCATTTAGTCTGAATTTTAAATAGTATAAATTGTTTCATGTATATGTATTTGTCGTTTCATTAAAAAAATAGTAGTTGTGTTATTGTTACTGCTTAATAGCTGACCCACAATGGGTAAATGATGTGGGTATTTCACTGGTTTGAGTTTGACAGAACCATGGATTTTAGGTTCTTCAAGTTGCCCATGAAGTTGTGCAAATTCGGTATGGTGAAGATCTGGTCAGCTACTAAGTATTAACTCGTATACTTTAATTTGGACACAAGTTTAGTTGATCTCTTTTATTCTCATTCGAAAAGAGAAAGATTTGAGGGCTTTTTTTTCTAAATATTGTAATTTTTTTTTTGATTTATCAATTTGTGGTGTTTTTTAGGGCTATTGGTATTATAAGCAAGAACACTATCCCAACTAGCTCTCTCACTGTTACCCAAGGAAGGGCGCCATCTCAAATGGCGCCCATCACTTTCTGACACCACCCCATCATACCCCGATTTTTTTTCCAAATATTATATTTTTTTGTGTATATATCAATATATTGTGATTTTCAGGGGTGTTATTGTTTTAAGCAAGAGTGTCGATGGAGACGACGCCCTTAAAAAGGAGCGCCAGCCCCATCGGCGCCCTTTGACCAAGCAGCAGGCCCCACTGAAGAGCGCCAGGGGAGATGGCACTCTCAGTTCCCATGCAAACAAAACCTGCATGCCACACCCTGCCAACATCAAATTCAATGCCATCATGCATGGTCATCACCCCACATGTCACATAATTAATTAAATTAAATGTGTATATATATTAATTTTGAAAATGTTCAATATATATATAGAAATTAATATATTTATATTTTAATTATCTTACAAAATTTATGGTGTATCTTAGAAACTATTTTAAAATACACCATAATAAAAATACACCATAATTTTTTTTTAGTTTTTTTTATACACCATAAAGTTTGTAAGATAATTAAAATATAAATATATTAATTTCTATATATATTGAACATTTTCAAAATTAATATATATACACATTTAATTTTATTAATTATGTGACATGTGGGGTGATGACAATGCATGATGGCATTGAATTTGATGTTGGCAGGGTGGCATGCAGGTTTTGTTTGCATGAGAACTGAGAGCGCCATCTCCCCTGGTGCTCTTCAGTGGGGCCTGCTGCTTGGTCAAAGGGCGCCGTCTCCCTCGACGCTATTGCTTAAAACAATAATACCCCTGAAAATCACAATATATTAATAAACAAAAAAAAATGCAATATTTGGAAAAAAAACCCTCATACCCCCACCCCACCCCCGCTGACATGCCCCTACCACCCCCACCCCATCCCCCGCTGACACACCCCTGCCTCCCTCTTTAGATATCATTTCTTTCCGATTGAGATTAAAAAAAAAATTATCATCTTAATTTTATGTTAATTTTTATCGGCGCCTTTTGATCTCAAATATCGGCATCAGGTAAATTATCCAGCGTAAAAAATAACTACATTTAATTATTTAAATGATGAAAAAAATTAAAAATAAAATTATTAACACATGGATTTACAGTGAAGAAGAGAGAAGAAGAAATGTTGCGAAAGTTAATAAAAACCACACAATATCAATAATATATTAATAATTATATTTGATAGAGTCAAAAAATACTCATCCAGCAAACAAAATAAATGAAATCGAATTTATGAGATTGTTACCTGTCATCCTCTGCAATTAGCTAATCGATTATCCACCTTCTGCCTTCTGCTATATTCTTCTGGCCGATCGCGCTTTCTCCTTGAAGATCTGCACAAATCGAGCCGGAAGGAATTCCGGCGTCGATCATCCGACGCTCAAGTTAGTACCTGGAAAACTCCTCAACGTAACAAGAATGAACAATATAAAAGTGTGTTCTGAAAGATGTATCATAAAAAATGAAAAAGAAAGAGAGAAAACTATTTATACCCTCTCCTTTTATAAGACGGGTATGATGGTCCTTTCCTCTGCTTAGGGACCACTACTAACGGCTCCCAGTTAGTGGAGCAATGCAGCATAAAGGTAGTACTAATAGTACTATACGTGGCACTCTCCCATTGGTGGAAAGTACAATTTTATTCCAACATCCTGATTCGGATGGATATGTGCACCTAGGTCATAGGTTTCAATGATAGTGACATGGGTTTCTTTTCTTCTCTGTAGTCTGAACATAGATAGATTAACTTACCAGAGGTTAGATCTCAGAAGTGAGAGGGAGGGATCTTCCCTCAACCAGATGCCTCTTGTTAATAGGCAAAGTCCTCTGCACTCTGACGGAGGAGTGAGTCCACAGGGCAGAGCTCATCAGTTTTCTGTTCCCTGAGACGGGAATTCTCTCTGGCTAATGCTTTGTTAAACCATTAGAGCCTCTTCAGAAGGATTTCTATCTGGTTGGTGACCTCTGAGATCATACACATCCACACCCTATCAATATTGAACTTAATAAAAATAATATTAATTAAGTAGTAAATTTTGGAAGAATTATGAGTATTAGCGGTTTTTTTTTAGACTAGGTCATTTGTGAATTTAAAAAAATTTCAAAAGAAGAAAATAAACTGGTAGTTTCATATTTTAAAGGGAATATGACATTGGCAGTTAAATTTTTTACTTTTCAAATTTTTTTCTTTTATTATTATTATTATTATTACTATTATTGTTGTGGATAAAAAATTAGAATAAATCTAAGATTAGAATGCATATATCTATATATTAAAAAAATTTCAAAAGAAGAAGAAAATAGACTGGTAATTTCATATTTTAAGGGAATATGACATTGGCAATTAAATTTTTTACTTTTCAATTTTTTTTCTTTTATTATTATTATTCTTACTATTATTGTTGTGGATCAAAAATTAGAATTAATCTAAGATTAAAATGCATATATATATATATATTTATATATAATTTATTAAAAAATTAAGAGTAAATTTTGGAAGAATTATGAGTATTGGCGGTTTTTTTTTAGATTAGGTCATTTGTGAAAGCTACTATTTTTTAATAAGGGGTGATACAATTTTTTAATATATAGTGTTGACAAGACGAACTACCGAGAGATAACCAAGGGATTAGCTCGAGGCTACGAAGGTCGCCGAGGTGAGCGGGAGCTGGGTCATTGGTCCGAACCATGGCCAACATAGGGGAGCTCGGCGAGGTAGGTGAGAACCTTGCCCGAGCTCCCGATAGGACCAAGGCCGACATCCAAGTACACCAGGGAAAGAAAGAGTTACGGGCGAGCTTCCCTACTCCGAAGGGAGCTCGCCCCCGGTCGAGGAGACCTCACCGAGCTCCGCCACTGTGTCATCCCTAAAAAACGCACAAGGCAGAGGAGCTCGCCAAGGACCTCGCCCAACCCAAGAGCCCGAATAACTGGTGCATCAGTAGGATGTGTGTGTAATAGCGTAGGACAATGTAAAGGTAGCATTGTGAGGGATCAAGGCGAAGGTTACAGACCTTCGCCAACACCAGAAGCCATACAGGCTGACAAGGTACCACTTCACACTTGCACACCTATAAATAAGGTCCCTCTTGTACTATTCACACAACAATTCAATACAATTCAATCATAATACAACATTTACTTTCTCTCTCTAAATCCTCCACTTTCTCTCTCTATCACTCCCCCAAGAACACTAAGAACACAAATCTTAGATTATTGTTTGATAGAATTAATATGTCATAACAAGCCACATAACAAACACGATTAGTAAATTCTATCAACAATTTGGCTCTAGAAGGAGGGTTCGAACAAAAAATTTGAGAGTGAAAAATTAGAGTTTGTTTGAAGGTGTTCTTGACCAAAGTTCAAGAACACTCGAAGATACACAAACATTTTCATTCTTTGGACAAAAACCCAGATTTTAGGGTTTGCAAATTCTGCAAAGGGTTTTCAAACACGCGCGTGTACACGAATAAACCGGATTTCGGATAATTCGTCACACACGAGGCTAGACGAAAATGCGGGTGAGTTCATCCTGGCCGGAAACCAAGAACCTCGGTGAGCCTCCCCCCTAACCTCGGCGGCGACCTTCCCCCGACGAAACCCTAAAATGCCTAAGGAATAGACCTCGGCGAACACCCGGAGGTGGAAGGAGGGCAACCAGGACCAGGTTGAAGGGGAGACCTCGCACCAAGCTCCTCAGAAGAACACTGCTCCGCTACCTCCGCGAGTTGTAGTGACTCAGGAGGATTTAAACCCCGCCCTGAGGGACCTCGCCAACAACCCCGACGAGCGCCAGCGCACGATTACAACCTTGCAAAGGTTGCAACAGAGGCAGCTCGACGAGCTCGCCCTAGTACCTCGGCGAGCTCCAGCCACTGAGGCCGGGGAGCAAACCAAGCTGACCCAGGGCACCCGGACCCGAGGTCAATACATCGACCTCCACACCGAGCAGGAGGCGAGCTCGGCCCAAGCTCGCCAACACAGAGAGCGAGCTGGGAAGGCCAAGGTGGTGGAAGAGCCAGCCACGCATGTTGGGCGAGCTTCAGCTTACACCGAGGCATCCGCCACTCACCAGTCACTGAGGAGGGAGGTCCTCCAGGGCAGGTTGGGGCCAAGAGGTGAGGGGAACGAACGAACGGCAGCCCCAGCTACGTCTCAGAGGGGAGAGTCGGACTTACAGCCTCACAGGTCCGCCCACGACCGACTGAGGAGGCCCGCGACCGATAGGTTGGGCCCACATGGCGGGCGCCAGTTCCGACCAGCCACGGAGGGGTCACCCCAGAGTGAGGCACCTCGGGGGCGTGCGTCCACGAGATGCACGACCTTCGAGCAACCTCCGCCGGAGGTCCCACGACGATGAGCTGGCCACACTGAAAAATGCCGTCAAAATGCTACAACAGCAAGTAGCAGCCAAATCTGGCGGGCCCGATGCCACCACTCTCCCCGCGTCTCCATTGGCACCTACCATCCTCCGAGCACCGGTCCAAAGAAGATCCACTTCCTGGTGATGTCTGCATACGAGGGCGAATCCGACCCGAAGGTCCACCTGGCCAAGTATGCAGACTACATGATCTCGGTGGGTGCCACCGACTCCACTCAGTGCCGGAACTTCCCACTGACCCTAGGGGACCGAGCTCACCGCTGGTTCTCATCACTCGCCCCGGGGTCAATCCACTCGTTTGGCCAACTATCACGGGAGTTCTTGGCCTACTTCTCTGGGTTTGGATCCTACCTTACCCAGAAGTACCGACTCGCCAACATCCACCAAGGCGAGAGCGAGACCGACCAGCAGTATCTGGAGAGGTACAATAAGATACTGCTGGAGGGTGAGCCGGTGAGCGAGGATACTATAGTCATCGCAGTGATGGCCGGACTCCGAAAGAGGACCGATCTATGGAAGAAAATGCACCTCGCATGTCCGAATACTTACACCGAATTTCGCCACAAGGCGGGGGTCTTCGTAGCTATGCAGGAGGCCCTCCAGAAATAGGTCGGTGCCACGGAGGAGAGGAAACCATATGGGAAGAAGTCCTGGGGCACATACAAAGCCCCCCGGAACTTGAAGGCTTTTGGCGACGGGGACGAATTCAAAGAAAAGCTCAACAAGTACTCACCGTCTCCGTCGACCACATCTTTACTGCGGTCAAAGATAAAGCCTTGTTGGAGGAGCCCAGGAGAATTCACCAGGACCGCGCGAAGCTCAACCCCAACAAGTACTGTGCCTATTACCAGTCGATCGGCCACTTCACCTGTGAATGCCGAGACCTCCTCAAACAACTCTGGAAATTCTACGAGGATGGGAAGCTGACCGACTTCATGAATAAGACACCGACGAAGCCTCCGATGACGAAGAAGAGGACGCGGGTCAACGAGGTCCTCAAAACAGGCAGAGGACAGCTCCCCAACCTCAACAAAACTTGGAGCCCACTCGAGAACTCTTGGTTGTCGAAGAAGAAATTGGAGCTGCTGAAGGTCTCCAGGACGGGGGATCCTTCATTTCCAGGAGAAAAAGGAAGGCCAAGATCCGGGCCATAAACCAGGTCCAGGAAGGCAGCTCCAGCTCTAGGTCCGTCGCACAACTCACTGATGAGCTAACATTCTCCTCGGTGGACCTAGAGGGGGTACTGATGCCCCACAATGACTCATTGGTGATAACCGCCAACATCATGAACGTCCGAGTTCACAGGCTACTTGTGGACACCGGCGCCTTCACCAACATTCTCTTCAAATCCACCTTAGATGCCCTACGTGATTTTGAGTCGTATCTAGAACCTAGAAACTCTAGAATTGTGGGGTTCGGAGAAGCTGTAATCGTCCCCCTAGGTAGTATCAGGTTGAGCGTCCAGCTTGTATCGGCTGAGGACCCGGAGAGGAGGTTGACTAGGTTAGTATATTTCCTAGTTGTCGACAAGCAATCCTCCTACAATGGGTTCCTCGGCCGCCCCTTTATCAATGAATTCAAAGTGGCGTGTTCGACCTACTACTATTGTTTGAAATTCCCAACTCCAAAAGGCACCGGAACTATAAAAGGTGACCAGAAAAAGGCCCGAGAGTGTTCACTCCAAATTAAAGATGGCCGAGCTAGGAAAGCCATGACGCAGGTCCAGGTCCTTGAAGAAGAAATCCAAATTCCGGCGGATGAGCCAAACATCCTAGACATCATCTCAACAGAGACTGAGATGATGGAGGTAGGCGATCCGCCGAAATCTGACCAAGTGTCGGGACCTGCGCAAGAGGCACAGTTGGCACCAGTGGAGGTGGAGGAAGCCCAAGTGCAGGAACCAGTGCAAGGTTCACAACCTATACCCATGGAGGTGGTCGAGGTTCCGCAAGATGGGGGACCTGCAGAGGACCAAGAACCTATGCAGATGGAGGTTGATCCAACTCCCCAAGTTACAGGACCTCTCCAAACTGACGGACCTCCGAAGGTATTGGCAGTTGAGGAACCCGTCCAAGCTGGGAATCAAGCTGACGACCTTGAACCACGCCTAGGTCACGAACCTGCGCAAATGTCACAAGAGGAGTGGAATGAGTTCATCAGCAACCCAAGATGGAAAAATAAAAAAAGAAAGACCACCCCCATGGAAGAATTGACGGCACTCCCGGTAGACCCGGAAAGGGACTTGGAGCTTTTCATATGTTCCGAGTTACCCGAACCGTACCGGTCGAGGATGGAGCTATTTCTGATTTCCAACTTGGACGTATTTGCCTGGTCCCACGAAGATATGACGGGAATCCCGTTAGAACATGCTTGCCATCGACTTAACATAGATCCAACGAGGAGACCCGTGCGCCAAAAGCGGAGAAAGTATGGACCAGACAAGTACGCGGCCTTAACAACCGAAGTGGGAAAGCTGTTAGACAACAAGCTGATCAAGGAAGCCTTGTGTCCACAGTGGGTCGCGAACCCCGTCCTGTCAAAAAACACAACGGGACGTGGAGGCTGTGCATCTACTTCACGGACCTGAACAAAGCATGCCCGAAGGACAACTTCCCACTACCTCACATCGATCAGCTCGTAGATAGCACCGTAGGCCATGAGATGATGACATTCATGGATGCTTTTGCGGGCTATCATCAGATAGCGTTACACCCAGATGACCAGGAACATACAACATTCTACACCAACAAAAATATGTACTGCTGGGAAAGGATGTCGTTTGGACTTATCAACGCCGGGGCAACCTACCAAAGGTTGGTCAATAAGATGTTCGACCAACACATTGGTGAGTCTATGGAGGTGTACGTGGACGACATAGTTGTCAAGTGTTTGAGAAAGAAGGATCACCTCGACCACCTCAAGCAAACCTTCGACATACTACGACACTACAACATGAAACTGAACCCCAAAAAGACCAGTTTTGGTGTACATTCAGGGAAGTTCCTGGGTCATCTGGTGAGCCAACAAGGGATAGAGGTCAACCCAACGCAGGTCCAATGCATAATCGAGATGGGGTGTGCCTGATTCCGTACATAAGATCCAAAGGTTGACGGGGTGCATGGCGGCCTTGAACAGGTTCATCTCCAGGTTCGGCGACCGAAATCACCCATTCTTCGAGGCAATCAAGGCAAACACAAGAAGGTACAAGGAAGCAGCTAAAGCCAACAGGCTACACCTTAAGAATCACTTCGTGTGGACGAGCGAATGCCAACGAGCCTTCGAAGATATCAAAGCATACCTGGCGGATACGCAAGTCCTGTACCCGGCGAAAAACTATACTTGTACCTCGCCGCGTCGGAGGTGGCCATCAGCTCCGTCCTGGTCCGAGAAGAGGCAAAAACACACCTACCAGTGTACTACGTGAGCCAAGTGTTACACAAAGCTGAGTTGCGGTACACCCCGACAGAGAAGCTAGCCTATGCACTGGTGATGAGTGTTAGAAAATTGAGGCCCTACTTCTTCAACCACCCAGTAGAGGTACTGACGATGTTCCCACTACGTCAAATACTACAATGCCCAGACACCGTCGGACGCTTGCTTAAGTGGTCACTAGAAGTTAGCCAATACGGTATAACCTACGCACACCGAACAGCGATCAAGGGACAAGCGCTCGCCGACTTTATCGTCGAGCTAACTTTCCCACAAGATCCGACGAGGGGACGTATAGGTCCGTGGCACCTCTACGTTGACGGGTCATCAACCAGCACAGCTGCAGGCACCGGCGTAGTTCTGATCAGCCCAGATAGACAAGTCTTCACCTCCGCAATCCGGTTCGACTTCCGAGCAACCAATAACGAGGCGGAGTACGAAGCTTTGATAGCCGGACTTAGGTTATCATTAGCTGTGGGGGCAACCAATCTTCAAGTTTTTAGAGATTCCCAGCTAATAATATCCCAAGTCCGGGGAGAGTACGAGGCAAAAGACCAACAGATGATGACCTACCAGAAGATAGCCGTGCATCTGATCTTGATGTTTACACAGGTTTACATCAATCAGATACCGCGACTGGAAAACACACAAGCAGATGCCCTAGCCCGACTAGCTACCAGTAACAGCGAAGCCGAGGTCACGGAGGTTGTGGTCACCAGATTGAAGAACCCCTTGACGTCCGATTACAAAGTAAATTACACCTCGAGTGGGGGGCAAGAGGAGGACAATGATGCTGAGGATTGGTGTATTTCGATCCAAAAATACTTAAAGGACGGAACAATAGTCGGCTAGTGAAACAGGCTGCGAGATATATGTTGGTGGATGGCCAACTCTACAAACGTGGATTCCCTCTACCCCTGCTCAAATGCTTATCTAAGAAGTGAGGGTTCGAGGTGTTAGAAGAAATCCACGAAGGAATTTGCGGAAGTCATGCTGGGGGGCAAGCTTTGGCATATAAGACGATTAGGCAGGGATACTACTGGCCCACTCTTCGCAAGGATGCCATTAGCTTCGCACGGAAGTGCCGAAAGTGTCAACTTTTCACACCTAATATCCACTCCCCAGCCAACCAACTGAAGTCGATTTTCAGCCCGTGACCTTTTGCAAAATGGGGTATCGACTTGATCGGCCCATTTCCACCTGGCAGAGGCGGTGTAAAGTTTGTTGTTGTAGCAGTAGACTACTACACTAAGTGGGCTGAAGCCGAAGCACTTACAACGATAACACAGGAAAAGATGATCGGCTTCATATGGAAGAACCTGGTCTGCCGGTTTGGACTTCCGCAATCGATCATCACGGACAATGGAAGGCAGTTCGACGACCAAAAGTTGAGAGATTTCTGCAGTTCATGGAACATCAACAAACACTACTCAACTCCATACCATCCACAGTCGAATGGCCAGGTCGAGGCGGTTAACAAAATTTTGAAACACACATTGAAGCTCCGCCTCGAAGACAATAAAGGAAGCTGGGCAGACGAACTCCCGGAAGTTTTGTGGTCATACAGAACATCGTACCGAGCCAGCACCGGAGAGACACCGTTTGCCTTAGCCTTCGGAACTGAAGCAGTAGTACAGGTGGAAGTCCAGAATAAGACCTGGAAGGTGGTAGGATATGATGAAGAAAAGAACGACGAAGCCTTGGCAGTCGAAAAAGATCTGATCTAAGAAACCAGAGCTTCGTCGGAAATGAAAAATGCCACCTACAAGCACAGAGCGGAAAAGTACTACAATACCCAGGTCCGAGACCGAAAGTTCAAGGTTGGGGACTTAGTGCTGAAAAAGAAACTAATGGCCCCACCAGGAGTATTTGGGTCAAACTGGGAAGGACCGTTCCGGGTCACCGCAGCTTGGGCAAACGGTACTTATGACCTCGAGGACGCAGAAGGCAATGCCTCGTCATATACATGGAGCGCGGCGTATTTAAAGAAGTTTTATCAATAAATCGAGATTTTGTAATAGACTAGCCGAAGGTTCGCATCAGGAGTGTTGATGGCAACCGATGTAAATTACGTCGCTGTATAAAGTTAGAAACTTTTCTCAAGAAAATGTTCCAACTCTTCGAAGGTTCGTAAAAATGTTCCAACTCTTTGAAGGTTCGCAAAAATGACCAACTATTCGAAGCTCCGCAATACGCAAGGACCAAGGTCCCAAACGTTATAATCTAAAGGCTCAAACGGCAAAGGCCAAAGTGCCCCAGGTCAGCGAAGGTATCCTTCTTAAAGGATCACCAAGCACCTACTGCCATAAGTTAGAAAAAATCGCGAAAAAGACGGAAAACATCTAAGGCAAGGTTCACGAAACCCGATTGCCCAACGTGAATTAAACAAGGTACAACTCGCTTCCCTAAGTGGTTTAAGACGAGCAATTCGCGGCCCTAAGCGGTGTAAGATGAAGAATACGTACTATTAAAATAGAGGTACAATTCGTGGTCCCGAGTGACGTAAAATGAACGATTCGCTTCTCAAAAGTAAAGTAAGACGAACAGTTGAGTGCCCAAAAAATATATAAACGAGCTAATTAAAATTATAATGTAAGCATAAAAGCGTAAGTAAACGGGGTTGGAACAAAAGGATCGGACTTCATTCAAAAGATACTTAAGAAACTTTCAAGTAAAAAAATGGCACTTGAAAAATTCCTAAGTATTCAAAGTAGTGCTAGCCACAAAGGTTGGCTAGCTGACCATCTTTGAAATGCAAAAAGCTCCTTCTGGGAGAGCTGTGTATGCCCGGCGAGCTACTACAACTTAAAACAAACAAAAAGAAACTAAAAAAAGAAGCTCCTTCTGGGCGAGCTAGGCAGCCCGACGAGCTACAAAAGATGAGAAACTAATCTAGAAAAGCAGGGAAAAAGACCCTAAGACTCCGGAGCAGTCGGAGCGGAAGCAGCGGCGGCATCAGCGGCATCTCTACCGGTGACCTGGCGATCTTGCGGGGATAGCCTCGACATGATCGTGATGTTGCCAGTACAACCACTGGTGTCGAAATCGCCGAGGTTCAACATAGCATCCCCACAAGCCTCCTGAAGCTGCGTGATGGTGGGGGGAGTTCACCCCTTCTCGCCGGCGACCTCCTCTTCAGCGGAACTCAGTTCCGGCACGGGCACAATATTGGTTATTTTAAAATGTGTCGGAACAAAATTGAGGGGGATTACAAGTGCCGGGAGGTCGCCTATATCGATCTCGGTATCATCGGGGAAAGGGACTCGGTCCAGGCAATCCTTGAACTCACCTACCACCGCGGCGACCTCATCATCCTTGTGGGCTCGGGCCCACTAAATGGCCCTGAGGACCTCGGCATAGCACTGGACAAATCCCCTATCCGAGGCCTCGGCTTCACTGCCACCATGTCTGCCGACGAGGAGGCGTCATTGCGAAGCTCTGCAACTTCGTTGATCTTCACCGAGAGCTCCTCCCGAAGCTTCGAGCACTCCTCGTCAGCGCTCTTGACCAACCCCCGCTGGAGCTCTAGATCCCTTTTGGTCACCGCATGTTGGCCGACCTCCCTCGCGAGCTTCTCGGCGAGCTCCTCCTCCTTGGCCCTCATCTTTACGTCCATGTCCTGCTGGATCCCGGTGACCTTGCATTGGAGGTCGCCGAGCTGCCTGAGGGCATCTTGCTCAGCGGTCAGGGATGCGGCAGCCTTCTCCTCGGCGAGCTTCGCCAACTTCTTGGCCTTGTCCACATACTCCGCCATCTTGAGCAGGCTCTCATTCCTCTCTTGGCGAACTTGCTCTTGCTGGGTCTCCAAGTCGATGACCTTCTGGCTCGAGAGCAACAACCCACCCGCGTAATGCATCGAGAGGCGAGCATTCTCGACCAGGTCCTGGCCTTCAATGGCCGCCAGCTGAGGAGTGGACCAGTACCTCGGCAGCTCGCTGGTTGTATTTCAAATAAGGCCGGGAGAAAGGCTGCGCATCGAGGTGAGAGAGCGAGATCGCTCGTATGAGTGGAGAGCCTCGTGCCTATGGGGATGAGCGATGGAAGCATAGCTGCGAAGTCAAAAACCTTAATCAATAAACAAAAATGGAAAATGACAAAGTAGAAAAGTCTTGCGAGCTACTTACTGGACTCGTTCGGGGTCCCAGCCTAGGATGGTGTCATCCACCATTTGCACCCCGAACGGCGACGAGGAGGGCGGCGACCTCCAAGGAGGCTCGATCGCCAGTGGAGCGGTTGACTGGGCCGATCTAGCATCACCTCGCTCGGCTTGCTCGGACCTCTCGTCATCATGAGGGATAGTTCGCACTCTCTTGCGGGCTTGCCCCTCGACCTCGTCGGCTCGAGATCCGTCCCCACGATGAAGGCTCATTTTCGAAGGGGGGAGCTCGTTCAGGCGTTGAGGAACCTCGCCCATCGCTCCGGCCCGTCTGGGTGACCTGCGTTGCCTTAGTAGGAGCAGGAGTCTTGGTGGGAGCTTTGGTCGCTCCCTTCTGGGCCCCGGAGCCCCCGGCGTTGCCCTTCTTCGCGACGAGCTCGACCTTCTTGCTCGCCTCGAGGGCGAGAGTTGAGGGTAGGGCCAATCTGTTCGGACGCGGAGGACCCATGGCAATCCGGCGCGCTAACACGTTATAGGCCTCGGGGATCTCGGTGATCGGAAATGCGACCCAGCTACCACCTGCGAGAATCAAAGCGACGAAGTTAGTAACAGAACGAGCTGCACACCATAAAGGGCGAACTCTTGCAGGATGGACCTGGAGGTTCGGGACCTTGAAGGGCGAGGTGATGCGGCAGGGTATGGAGTCCGGCGAGTCTGAGGCAATGGTATTTACACAGGTGGGCGACGTCCCTATCCTTCTTGCTCCTCAAACAGCAGATCGCCCTCACCAGGTCGAACTCAGCCGACACCTCGGGCTTACCTCGCCTGGATTTGTGACGTTTCAGAGCTGCAAAAAGAAGAGATTAGATTAGTAAATCTAACCTGACCCACACACACTGAAATGGGCGACCTACTGCTAGCTTTCCCGTATCCTTCGGGAGAGGGAATACGGCCACCTCACCCGGAATAAGTGTCGGAAGCTCGCCAGTCCCCGCCTATGAAAAAGAATTGCTCTTTCCAATCGCGGACTTTGTTCGGAAGCATCCCTAGGAACTTCTCTCCCGGGCGAGCTTTGAGATAGTAGTACCCGTGGCCATCTTTCACTTGCCGGGTCATAACGAAGAGTTCGCTCAGGTCCGACGAGGTCACCCAATTTTTGTAACCTTCTAGCCCGAAGACGGACAAGGCCGCAAGAAGATTACTCCAAGCATTCGGCGTGAGCTGGGTGATGGCCAAGTTGTTGTCAAGGAGGAATTGACCAATAATTGGGTGCAAGGGCAGTGTGAGCCCGACCTCGAGGGTGTGTATGTTCATGGCAGTTAGTTCAGGAGGAGGTGAATCGGCCCGCTCATTCTTTTCTGGAGCATACATGAAAATATCGAGCGGGATGCGAAACTTCTTGCGTATGTTGGGGAGGGAGTACTCGTTGATGATGCTCACTACCTCGCCAACCTTGTAATCGGATGCGGCGACCTCCTCTAAATCGAGAGAGAGTACTCGGTCCGGACAAGGGAAACTCGCCTCGTTCTCGGCGACATATTCCTCCCAGTCGAAAGGGTAGACGACCTCATCAGGGACTTGGTGCTCGAGGAGTTGGGGCTCTGGGAAACCAATGGCGCGAAGGTATTCGACGGTCACTTCGTTGAGGTCGACCTCGGGCTCATCCACCGCGGTGACCTTTTAACCGGCCTCAACGGCCCCCTCCGCGGCCTCGGCGACCTCCTCATCCTCGGCCAAAGCGTCGTTTGAAGCCAGCTTAAAATCTCGCTAGAGTTCGCGGAGGTAAGATTCTTCGCTCTGGTCAGAGTTGGCGGCTTCCTCCCCTGAATCGGTTCGGACCTCGCCCAGTAGCTCGCTGGAGTCCGGGCGAGCTACGGAAGCCGACTCGAAACCTGAATCGATCGTTATTGGGGTGATGAGGGGGAGCTGTTCATTTCCAGTTGCAGGGCGTTTCACGGGGTCACGGTTCGATAATGTCCGACCCGAGGATTGAGTTGACATGGTCGAGGCGGGGTCCAAAGTTGTACGTTCTAGGAAAAAGTCTGACCGCCGGAGTTACAGAACAAGAATGATCGGGAAGTTCGAAAGTCACCGGAAACGTCCAAAATTCCCAGAAACCCGAAGAAATAAAAAAAGAAACGGGGAAAATCTGCAAAAGGAAAGAAGAAAAGAAGAAAGGACTCGGATTCTACCTTGAGAAGCCTTCGAAAATCCATCGGATGCAATAAAAATGATCGCCGGAAGAAAGCTCGGAAGAATCGAAAGTGTGAAAGTGGAAAATGAATTCACTCTCCCCAATTTTTAGGCGTCGAGGCGAGCTGTAGTATCCTGAAAGTACGGGGACCAAGTTGCAAAAATTTGAAAATATTGTCATGATGGGCGAGGGAATTAGAGCCTAAAAAGACATGCACGACGCCTCAAATCCTGCTCCACGTCGGCGTGACAAACCGCCATAGCGGAGCTCGCCAGCGAGCTCGGCACTCGTCAGTAGATAGTTCGCTAATGCTCGAGCCTTCGTCCACAGGGACAAATCAGCTCGCCCACACATTGAACAAATCATGATGTGTTTGAGCTGGGGGGCAAATGTTGACAAGGCGAACTACCGAGAGATAACCAAGGGATTAGCTCGAGGCTACGAAGGTCGCCGAGGTGAGCGGGAGCTGGGTCATTGGTTCAAACCATGGCCAACAGAGGGAGCTCGGCGAGGTAGGTGAGAACCTCACCCGAGCTCCCGATAGGACCAAGGCCGACTTCCAAGTACACCAGGGAAAGGAAGAGTTACGGGCGAGCTTCCCTACTCCGAAGGGAGCTCGCCCCCGGTCGAGGAGACCTC
>JAPKLY010000520.1:236110-296980 GCA_026898435.1 Prunella vulgaris
ATATATATATATATATATATATATATATATATATATATTATCTTGTATTCATGAGGATAAACGTGTCAAATGGCTAATATGGGTAGCCTTCAATTAGCTCGTATATATCAATCAGTCATTATTAATTAATTAATTAATTAATGCATTAATATCTTTTAAAGAAGTATGTTGATATTTAAAGAGGTCGTGGCCGAGGAGAAATACGATCATGAGTGGCCTAGAATTTGCATGCAAGATATATATTATCTATGTCGACTTATTGGCAAAATCCAATTTCTATAAGCTACGCAATTGACCTGCCCACTATGCAATTCCCAATCGTGTCGATATGTCTTAGTCTTGTATGAATCAAGTGCATCGTGTAATTTTAGTTCATTTTTAAAAAATTACATAAAATATTATTGAAAAGTCACACAAATTATTACTGAAAAGTGTATCTTTAATGGTGTAACTTTTCAGTTATAATTTGTGTAACTTTTCAGTAATAAATTGTGCAATTTTAAAAAATACGTTGAGTTGTACGATGCACCTGGTACACAAGAAACTTACTCAGTTAATATATCTAATAAACCTAAATAATGCTTAAAAATATATCTATATATATTATATACCTTGAATTTAAAATTTACGAATATATTATAATATATAAAGTCCCAAAGGCAGAGATAATTAATCTATAGTGGTCCGATTCTTGGAGGGTAGTAACGATGCATGCATGGATATTTATGTACTAGCTTTAATTTATCCCAAAATAATGTGCATCACTTGTTTTTTTTTTATAATAATCTGAACACTTCTAGAAAGAAAATATTGATCATTTGTGTATCATATACAATCTTTATACATATATTACTCAAAATATATATTTTCTTAATTGTGTGCACAGTGCAAAAAAATTTCTAGACAAAGGGATGGAAGGATACATTAAATAAAATAAATAAAAAATTATACACAGCAATTTCACAATAATTAAGTATTTTTTAAGTGTTGTCATGAATTAATCTGCCGAACAAAATTAGTTTTTTGTTGAAGAGATATTTGTTGCTTATATTTTAATAGTATTAATTGATTAGTATTACTTATTTTTATTAATCAGTATTTGTCATGAGTTACACCACCGCTAATTATGTAATATCAACAGGGAAATTGCTGTATGCATCAGCCATATCACTTATGGATATTATATAGTATTAATTTTTATTGAATTATTATATTTAATAGTATTGGTTGATTAATATTAAATATTTTTATTGAATAGTATTATTATGAGTATTAGTTATTTTCACTGACTAATATGCACTCCGTCCCAAAATTAATTGCTACATTACTGTTTGTCACCCTTAGCTAATAGATCGGGTATAATGAATAAATGTGAATTAATATGTGTAAAGTAATAGCATGAGATGTAAGTATACTAGTGTAGAAAATATATAAATATCAATTAAAATAAGAGATCGGCAGTTCAATACATAGCAATTAAGCATGGAACCGACAAAATATTAATTAATTTTTGGGAAAATAATTTTTTTTCATCCTTAATCTTTTACGTATTACGATTTTGGTCCTCTTAACTATTAAATTTGATATTTGTTCTTTATCTTTCAAAAAAATTTAATTTTTATCCTTTATCTTTCAAAAAGTATTTGATTTTCATCATTTATCTTTAATAAAATTTGATTTCCGTCCTTTATCTTTTAAAAAAAAAATTCGTTCTTTTTAAAAGATAAAGAACTAAAATTAAATTATAATAGTTAGAAAGACCTAAATCATAATAGGTGATAGATAAAGAAAAAAAATCATTTTTTTTTTTGAATAATATTAGTTGCAAATGATCCATACTGGTCCAATTCATTTGGACAGTAATGGTGCATGAATTTTTAATTGGAGGGAGGGGTCTATTACTTTTGTATGTAGTTTGACATATTATTGATGCTAGTTTTGATTAGTTTTTTGTTTTGCTAGCTTTCGCTATTTGCGCTTTAAATGGACCTCTGTTGCGTATTTTGTCGGAACATCTGTCTTTGTCATTTTTTATTTTTTATTTTTAAAGATCTGTCTTTGTCTCTTTTTCGTCTATTTTACGTCATGTGTCCAGCCATTCATTAGTTGGATGAAATTATACCGATATTTCCATGATATATCCACGATATATCTATTTTTTATAGTCACCGATATCGATATTGAGTAAAAATGATATTTTTAAAATATTCATTAAAATAATAAAAAACATCGATAAATATCGGTTTGTAAGATCGATATCGCTTATTTTTTCCACAAATTAAACCAAATATCATTAGATATCATCGAGGAAATATTGAAAGATATCGAGAAAATATCGATGAATTTCAGAAAAAACTCAGAAAAGTAGTGTATATATATAAATTTTTCACAACTGTAAAATTTATTTAAATTCTTTTGTTAAATTTATATATGAAATATTTTCTCTTAAATTTTTTATAATTTTTAAATTTACCGATATCGATATATCCATCGATATTTCTATAAATTTAAGATCTCGATATTTCCATCGATATCGATATTTTTAATCTTGGTTGACATACGTTATGATATATTACGAGGATGTGAATATAAAGTTAAATAATAATGTATAAAAATTATATTTTATTAATTTTTATGAATATAAAATATTTTTTTTAATGATGTGAAAATAGAATTGAAATATTTAAATAAGACCGTATGAAATTAGAATTGGAAGGGCTAGTAATTTACTATACATGGACATGCTCCTACGTACACATGCCAGATGCATGCATAGGATATAACATTAGTTTGATGATATTAGTTTAAATTTAATATATTATAATCAAATAATAAATAATTTTTAATATAACATTTATCTCATTAAAAATTAATATTTTATAATATATAAATAATATATTTTTTAATAAAATAATTAATACCTTCAGACAGGGACGGATCCATGTGGGGTATAGGGGAGGCACTAGGCCCCCTAGAATTTTGTAAAGTTTTAGGGGTATTTTAGTAATTTTATGTTTAAATAATAAAATATATATTATATATAATATATTAATAGTGGTAGTGGGGTACATGCGTGTACAACGGGTATAAGAATAAGTAATAACATCATTTTTTTTTTCTTGGGCTAAAATATTTTGGGATTAATAAAATTAAGGTCACTTGAGTCTTGACCATCAACCCATTTAATTTTTACATATAAATGAAAACAGACAAAAAATTCACTAAATTAAAATTCGAGTTTCAATGATAGTTTAGGAGTTTCACTGAAATTTAGTTTTAATTTATAACAAGGGATCAATGATAATTTAGGAGTTTCATTGATAACAAATAATTAATTAAAATTGCATATTTTAGTATTAAAACTTTACAAAATTTAATTTAGTGTTTTCAAATCTTTGAATATTTATATCTAAAAGTACTATATTATATAAAACAATATGTAATGCCTAATAATATTTCAATGAAATTTTAAATATATTTATCCTTCAAATTAATAGAATAATTAGAAGTTAAACATTTGATGGATATTGTGATTGCATTCTAACTAAAAAAAAAAGGGAAAATGATATTTTTTATGATTTTAATGTTTTAGCAATTTCAACATCATCTCACCTCTTTAATATAGTCGAAACAATTAAAATTTTCTTCATAACAAATTTAACTTATTCAATTTAAACTAATGGAAATGGATGTTTTAATATATTTATATGATCCTTTATATAAATATGACATTATTTCGTCTTTATAAAAATATTAATCGGACCCCCTGTTCGAAATTTCTAGCTCTGTCACTGCCTTCAGATCAATTTTCCTATTAAACTTTTTCTCACATGATTGTCTATTAGTTACCACTTTGTTCCTAAATAATTGATATTTAATTAGGACTTGTTGATGTTTAATGATAAATATATTATCATTAAGAAATAGTAAAATTAGAATATCATTATATATGAGGAGATGATTTACATATGAAGAAAAGAAAAAAAATGAGAGAATATAGAAACTAAAAATTATTTGAGAAAAAATTATAAGGACTGTGAGCAAAAGAGAAAATAAAATATGGTTGATGCGCAAATTGTTTTCAGACAATTCACTTAGCCTACAAGTGTATATGATCAATGTAGTACGTAAGTTTGACCAAATAATAAAAATATTGAACCCTAGGAAGGTGTTCTATTGCAAGGAGACAATAAAAAATAGAGTGCTACTAAAATTATGAAAGCGATAAATTGTTTGGGTTTTGGGCTAAACAAGAATTAAACCTAAGCAACAAAATTAACTACCTAAGAGAACCAACTTAGCCTTTTATAGCTTGTGTTCCTCTTCCAACCCTAGATTTTCAGCCAGCAGCGTAGCTACCAACTGTTCTTGTTCCTCACATTTGACTCTTAAGTCTTCTAACTCTTGAGTCTGTGAGGAAGTAGGTTCAGCTGATAGTTCAGCCAACTGACCTTTCTCGAGGGTCAGCTGAGAGACTTCAGCTTTTAGCCTTGAGTTCTCCTCTTCTAGTTTAGCACAGACACTTAGAGAGGATTGGAGATCTGAGAGCAGCTTTCGCATCTCAGACTCCATAGAATTGGTAGAAGAGCAAGATGAGCTAACAGATGGGGTTTCAGCTTCTACCTCTTCAGTGTCTGCCATGAGGCAAAAATCCTCTGATGATGGTGAATCAGCAGTGGAGATGTATTCCTCAAAATCTTGAATAATCTTGTTCAACTCCTCTTCAAAATTCACACCAAAGTTGTAAGACATGATTCCTGCAAAATGTGTTAGAAGAAATAACACACAAGGATTTTTCAAAAGGATTTTGGATCTGCCCTGGTGACCACCTAAAGCTTCTCAGGCTGTGGCCGTTAGGACACACAGCTCTGATACCACTTGTTGGTCCCTAAAGAAGACTTTGAGTCTTCTTGTTTTGAAAACAGCTGACTTTACAATCAGCTGAGTGAGCAGTGATTTTGTGTGCGGAAACTTTTTTAGTTTAAATCCTTTTAATGAAAACCTTTTATTTAGTGCAGCAAGTAGGAGCAATTAAAATAAAGCAAGTAAAAGACACGAGATTTATAGTGGTTCGGACCAACTGTCCTACATCCACTCTCCTCAAACCAAATTGGACTTGAGGGGCTATCTACTCACTTACTAACTTCCTTCCTTACAACTTTCAAGAGAAAACTCTCTTACAACACTTGTATGTGCACACTTGCATCTAACTTCTAGACTTCTACAAAGTCTTACAAAGGAATAATAAATGTGTGAACGTGTTTGTTGTATAGAGGAAAAATATTGTAGCCTATCTGCTAGTGAAATCGCGCTTAGGATCGTTGTTATTTTTCTCTCTTGTACTCATATTTATAGGTATAAAAAACTAGCCGTTAGAGTTGACTAGGATTTGAGATCCCTATAAATATGTAATCAATCAATCAGAGTGGTTGATTGATTCTTGATCTCCAGGTTGATATCTTTCCATCTTTGGCTTGATCTTCAATCTGACTGACTTGATTGATTGCCTATGATTCTGGAAATCTTCTAGCCGTTACTGTGATCTTGTCCCCTTGACATGATTGACTTTCTGTAAATAGATCTTCTATGCAACAGCTTCAGACGACCTCAGCTGCTGTTGGTGGTCCTCGTCTGATATGTTCAGGGCTCAGCTGGTATGTTGAGTCATAGCTGTCCTGAACGTGTCTCAGCTGATCTGGGTGCTCCTCTGCTGATTTTGTCCTCGTCTGATTTCGGCACCTCAGCTGGTCTGACATCAGCTGACCTGGACCTCAGCTGATCTAACCTCAGTTGATCTGACATCAGCTGACCTGACATCAGCTGATATCTAGCACCTCAGCTGACCTTCACCTAAGCTGACCATCCTTAACTGATCTGACCTCAGCTGATCAGCTGACCTCCCATGATCATCTGGTTTTAATGGCATCAAAACATAAGGGATTTCCCAACAATTGGTCATTTTCAGCTCAAGATATGTCTGTCAGGATGCCTGACTCAGGATGATAATCTCAGGATTATGCCTTCAGGTTACTGAGTCTTCAGGACAAGTGCCTTCACTGATCTGAACGCTCAGGATGAGTGTCAGGATCAGAGCACTCAGACTCAGTATCGCCTTCTCCCTTACTCATACTCATTTTCTCTCAGGTTCAGGGCCTTTTCTCAGGATCAGGATTTAATACTCAGTATTCAAACTCAGCTTAGCTTTTAGAATTAACAATTCTCCACCTTAAAGTAAGTGAGTTTCCCCCATTCCACACTTCATCTCAGGACCTAATTCATGGTACATCCCATGACCGCAGTTTGATCAGCTCCAAACAGTATCTGAACTTGGAAATAGGTAAGACCTTAGTAAGCATATCCGCAGCATTGTCCTCAGTAGAAACCTTCTGCACTGAAATCACTTTCTTTTCCACCACATCTCTCACAAAATGAATCATCACATCAATATGTTTGGATCTTTCATGAAAGACCTGATGCTTAACCAAATGAATTGTGCTTTAATTGTCACACTGAACTGCAACTTCCTTTTGCCTTATTCCAAATTCTTTAATCATACCCTTGAGCCACATCGCTTCCTTAACTACTTCAGTCATTGCAATATATTCAGCCTCAGTAGTTGAGAGTGCCACTACTGACTGGAGTACTGCTCTCCAACTGATTGCTGTACCATATAATGTGAACACATATCCTGTTAAGGATTTCCTCGTATCAATGCTTCCAGCATAATCTGAGTCCACATATCCCTGAAGAGGTTGTGCTATGTCCTTAGTCTTCTCAAAGAGTAACCCCAGATTCTCAGTACCTTTTAAGTATCTCATAACCCACTTAAAGGCTTCCCAGTGTGTCTTTCCCGGATTTGCCATAAACCTACTGACCACACTGACTGAATGTGCTAAATCTGGCCTGCTGCACACCATAGCATACATTATGCTACCAATTCCATTTGAGTAAGGAATTTTACTCATTTGTGCCTTCTCTTCTCCTGACTTCGGACACTTATCTGATGTCAGTTTGAATTGTTGACCAAGGGGAGTAGATACAATTCTAGATTCATGCATGTTAAATCTCCTGAGTATCTTCAGGGTGTAATCCTTCTGAGTTAAGAACAACCTTCCTCTGCTCTTATCTCTGATAATTTCCATGCCCAGTATCCTCTTCGCACTGCCCAAATCCTTCATGTCAAAAGTGTTACTGAGTTTTTCCTTTAACTTCTGAATTCTTTCAGGACTCTTGCTTGCAACCAACATGTCATCCACATAGAGCAGTAGGTATGTAAGTACTTCATTTCCTTGTTTCTCAAGATAGACACAACTATCATACCTGCACCTAGTAAAGCCTATGGAGATCATGAAACTATCAAATTTCTTGTACCATTGCCTCGGACTTTGTTTCAGTCCATACAACGACTTCTTCAGTAAACACACTTAGTCCTGATTTCCTGGTAAGATAAAACCTTCAGGTTGTTGCATGTGTATAGTCTCTTCAAGATCTCCATGTAAGAAGGCTGTCTTGACATCTAACTGCTGAAGCTCCAGATCCTCCTGAACAACCTTTGACAATAAAATTCGTATTGAGCAATGTTTCACAACATGTGAGAATACCTCATTGAAATCTATCCCCTCTCTCTGAGTGAATCCTCTGGCCACCAGTCTTGCCTTGTATCTCAGTTTCTCTTTTCCTCCTGACCCATTTCAGATTTCTTCTTGAAGATCCACTTGGAACTGACTACCTTCTATCCCTGAACTTTGTTCACTAATGTTCAAGTGTTGTTCTTCTCTAATGACTGAAGTTCCTCAGTCATAGCCAATATCCATCTCTCCTTGTCTTTGCCTGACACAGCTTCAGCATAGCTTTGTGGTTCCTGATGCTCCATTTCTTCAGCAGTTATCAGGGCATAAGATACCATATCAGCCTGACCGAATCTAGTCGGAGGGTGTATGCTTCTCCTGTGTCTGTCTCTTGCTAGACTATAATTCCTGAGATCTTGGCCTTCAGTATCTGAAATTGAATGGTCAGTATCACTTTCCTTAGATTCTTCCTGATGTCTTCCTGAATTTTCATCTGACTCAGTGCCTGCTTGTCCTGAGTTCTTGTCAGGAGTATCCACCACAACCTGAATGCCTTCTTCTGAAAGAATTCCATTTGAGTCCTGAGTGCTTATGGGCTGATTGTATTCCATGACTTTCTCATTGAAAGTCACATCTCTACTAACGATACACCTTTTATGACCAGGTTCCAGACACCATAATTTGTATCCTTTTACTCCCTTAGGATAACCAATAAAAATACATCTCAGTGCTCTAGGTTCCAGCTTGTCCTGCCTGATGTGGGCAAAAGCTGAGCAACCAAATACCTTCAGGTTGTTGTAATCTGAGATCCTTCCGTACCACACCTCATCAGGTGTCCTGAACTCAATTGCTGAGGATGGTGACTTGTTAATGAGATAACAAGCTCTACTGACTGCCTCACCCCAAAATATCTTTGGTAGCTTTGCATCTGATAGCATGCTCCAGACTTTTTCCAGGACTGTCCTGTTCATCCTCTCAGGAAGGCCATTCTGCTGAGGATTTGCAGGAACTGTCCTGTGTCTAGTTATCCCCCTTTCTTTGCAGAAATTATTGAACTCCTCTGATACATACTCCAATCCATTATCTGTCCTGAGATGTTTAATGGATCTTCCTCTCTTATTTTCTTGTTCACTGACCCAATCTCTGAACTTTGCTAAGGCCTCACTCTTCTGCTTCAGTATGAACACCCATACTTTCCTGCTGAAGTCATCAATGACTGTCATGAAGTATCTTCCACCTCCATGAGTCTCCACCTTAGCTGGTCCCCAGATATCAGAGTGAACATAGTCCAGAGGTGCATCAGTAGTCTTCTTACCTTTAGGGAATGAGATTTTCTTGGATTTGTCCAGGACACAATGGTCACAAAAATCCAACTTCATCACATTTCCTTCCCCAAAGACTTTCTGCTTTGTCAGTTCTTGGAGTCCCCTTTCTCCAATATGGCCTAATCTTTTATGACATATCATAGCCTCAGTGTTGTCCATAACATTGTTTCCTAACCCAGTAGAAGTGCTTCCAATCAGGATATACAATCCATTGATTTTCTTGCCTTTCATGTATACTTTTTTGTCTTTGGTTATCAGGATGTAACCATCCTCAGTGTTGAATTCATAACCCAGTTGATTCAGTGAACCCAGGGAATTCAGATTTCTCTTCAGTTCTGGCACCAGCCTCACATTTAATAGTATTCGATCCACTCCATCATGCAATTTCAACCTGACAGAACCACTCCCCTTCACTTTGCATGTCTGATTGTTTCCCAACACAACTGAGCCTCCATCAAACCTCCTCAACTCCCTGAACAATGATTCATCCGGGCACATGTGGAATGAACATCCTGAGTCAAGTACCCATTCATCATTCAGCTTCAGGTTAGTAACTGTCAACACCTCAGCACTATCATACCCTTCTTCAGCAGCAACAGTTGTATCAGCCTTTTGTTCTTCTCCCTGATTCCTATTTCTGTCAGGACAATTCTTCTTGAGATGACCAGTTTTGTGGCAAGCAAAACATTTCCTCCTCTCAACAAAATCACCTGGTTTTGACCCTTTTGTGTTCTTCTTCTTCTTCTTGTTCTGAAAACCTTTCTTGCCCTTCTTGAACCTGACATTCAAACCTTCAGCCTAAACTGAACTTTTCTTATCAACTTGTAGCTGAAGAGACTTTATTTTCAGCGCACTCAGAATATCATCAAAGGACAATTGATCCTGTCTCCCAAATAGTAAAGTATCCTTGAAATTCTCAAAGGATTTAGGCAAAGAATTCAGGAGCATCAAAGCCTTATCACCATCATCAATTTCAACTCCCAGGTTCTCAAGATCATTAGCAGTCTTGTTAAACTCCTCAAGTTGTTCAATCAACTCTTTCTCTTCATTCATCCTGAAGGAAATCAGTTTCTGCTTCATGAACAACTCGTGGGTGACAGCCTTGGTCTGATACACTTTTTCCAGCTTACTCCAAACATCAATGGCTGTCTTCTCCTTGCACACCTCCCTCAGAGGTTTATCCCCCAAGCATAAAATGATTGTGCTATGTGCCTTTTCCAATATTTCTTGTTTCTTGCCTGGATTTTCTGACGAAGAAGGAGGCCATTGATCTTCAGGCTTCAGGGCATTTGATAACCCATGATGAGTCAAGAGAGCCTTCATCTTGATCTTCCACAAACCAAAATCGTTTGCTCCGGTGAATATCTCAAAATCCAATTTTGTAGATGCCATTGTTGATGATGATTAATCCAGTCGATCCTTCCTTTCCCACAGACGGCGCCAATTGTTGTGAATTAATCAGAATATTCGACCTCAATAAGACTCCCAGATATCAGACCTTGAAGAACTTCGATGAACACAAAATGCAGAATATAAGAAAAATCAAATAACAGAAGATTTACGTGGTTTGATCAAATTGATCTACGTCCACGGATGGGGTTTCCTCACTTCACTAATAGATGGAATAATGCTTACAGATTACAAGCTTTCTCACTCTAGTCTCTCTAAGTAAATTGAGTGATTATTATTCTCCAGGTATGAATATGTATATATAGATGCCCAGATCCTTACTGCCTTCTAAATCCATAACTAATCAACGAGCTTGTATGGTTACAACCACCTGAAATAATTGTTCCGGCATCCGATAGGATTGCTCCGCCAGCTGTCAAAATAACAGCCTTAAAGTCAGCTCAAAACCTTCAGCTTGAGTGATTCATGAGATTGGTCATTTTCAGCTCAGGATGCCTGACTCAGGATGATAATCTCAGGATTATGCCTTCAGGTTACTGAGTCTTCAGGACAAGTGTCTTCACTGATCTGAACGCTTAGGATGAGTGTCAGGATCAGAGCACTCAGACTCAGTATTGCCTTCGCCCTTACTCAGACTCATTTTCTCTCAGGTTCAGGGCCTTTTCTCAGGATCAGGATTTAATACTCAGTATTCAAACTCAGCTTAGCTTTTACAATTAACAGCTTTAATTTTCGTTTATTAGTTTTAACTAAAAAACTCAAAAATCTGAAACCTTTAAATTTTGCATTACAACATGTGAATATTTGAGACTAGATCTTTGAACTAGAGAAACCTCCCTTGAGTTCGATATTTTTATTACTTAGTCAAGTTTCGTACTACAAAGATCCTATATACTTATAGGCTTAGCAAATTGTGTGAAAACGATTTGCGAATCAATGGAAAATATTTAAATTATTAAATAATTATAAAAAAAAGGATAAATTACATCTCAACGGAACAAAGTTAATGCTGTTATATCGTAAATGACTTTTTTGTTCCATTTCATATAAAATAGTTGCATAATAACTTCACTACTTAATTTTTTTTTTTTTTTTATAAATGCAAATTTGCACGAGAGGAGAATAAGATAAAATCTAACTTTTTTTTATTATATTTAGTGGCCCCAATTTTGACTTTCAATACCGATCACGGGACCAACAAAAGAAAATCTCTTTTGCTTTATGCGAAACAAACAACACACGTGTGCTATTATAATTCCCTCTTTAAACGGGAAGAACTCTGTTGTGAACGTACAATTTAAATTTATTTTATAAAAATTATATAAAATATAATTAAAAAATTATATATTATTATTAAAATATATTTTAAATATATATTTTTCTATATATATAATTTTTTGTAATAAATAGTATAACTCTATAAAAATATATTTGAATTGCACGGTGCACCTGGTGCATACAAGACTAAGGCCTTCAAAATAATTTTATCACTTTTTTTTTTACTTTTTATTAATTTTATTCATATTTTTCAAATATAAAATATACTCACTAATAAATTTTGAATTCCATCATATTTCTACTATTCTCTTACTTTTTTTTTAACTTTTTAATAAATTTTTTTATTTTTAATTAATGCGATGCCTAAAAATTATGGGAACAAGTTTTATGGAGAGAGAGTGTGTTACGTATTAATTCATATAACATTATATATGCAGATACTACGGGGTCTGTTTGATTGTGGGTAATGAGGGTGGAGAATGAGAATTCATTATATTTAATAATATTTAGTTTATTTATTATAATGAATGCGATCATAAAATTAGTTAAATAAAAGGGTAATCACTATCACATAATTATTATTCCTTTAATGATGTTCATTATCATTCTCATTTTAAATTTATATCAAACACCCTCTAAATATTTAGCTGTGCGTACTATGCGACTTTTTTTTTATTTTCTATATTTAATAAATATTTAAATTGTAGATATTTTATTTTTTTATATTTTATAAGTTGAAATAACAAATTAAAAAAAAATTATTATTCACAAAATTGTAGAATTAAAAGTGAGATTTAAATTTTTAGGACAAAAATAAAATAAAATCATATATTGTGGAGACAAAATGTGTTGTATATTTGCATGATTTTTCATCAGGATGGAGACAAAAAAAAATATTCAACCCTCTTTTACTTTTTACTCTAGAGATGATAACTTATACACCGTTTATCCGTATTAAAGAAATTTACCCTCTAAGAGATGACATATTTGTTTAAGAGAATTATATCTCTGAAATAAAATAGTGATATATAAGTAAATACGTGTATAATTTTATAAATATATATATACAAATTGATATTTTTTTTAAGTAGTTTATAAAATTTATATGAAATGTCTACATAAAAAAAAATTGTGCAAATTCCGATGGAAGAAAACAAATACTCCCCCTGTCCACCAAATTATTTCCCACTTTTCTTTTTTGTTTGTCCACAAAACTTTTTCTCATTTTCTTATTTGGAAATAACCCACACTCACAATAAAATTTTGGGCTCCACAATACTCTTACTTTTTCCTTACTTTATCTATCATTTTATCATAATACTATTTTTTATTAAATCTCGTGCCCACAAAAAAATGGAAAAAAGATTCATGGACGGAGGGAGTATAATATTAGGTGTGCAAAAGCTGGCTGGGAAGATACACATGACCTACAGTCGACATCGATTGATTTAAAATTTAGTTTTGTTATTGGCCACTTATTTCATTATATATACTATATATATATAATGGAGCAATTGGAAATATAGAGAAGATAGCATATATAGGATAACAAAAATGGAGGAAAGAAAGGGGCATCCTTTGCTGAGGGGAGGGAAGTTGCAGAGTGTGAAGCAAAATTACAAGCATGGTTTGTCTAGTTGTCAGATTGAATCACTCAGTGCTGTGTGTGAAGCTCTCATACCTTCCATTCATAATGGACAAGAAGAAGAAGAAGAAAAAGCTCTTCATTCCTACTACATCTCTTGTGCTTCCCAACCTCCTTTTCCTCATCAGGTACATCTCTACCTACCTTCCTTCTCTCGTCCCCCGACTCGATCCTGAAATATTTACTATATATTACTCCTTCCGTGTCATTATAATATGGATACGACTTTTTAAGTAAAAAATGTAATGAGTGGAGTTTTGAGGGTATAAAATGAAAAAAAATTAGTTGGATTATGAGTAATATAGGACCTAAATTAAAATGAAAATTGTGAAAGTAGGGTTTATAACTTTTTTTTATGTAAAAATAATTGTGGAATCAATAAATATAAGAATGTGTAAATAATTGTTGGATTGAGTAAGTATATGATCTTTAATATATGTATTTCTATCTTCTTGATGAGATACTTAATTGTGTTCACACGTTCTTGACAAATGAAAACTCCCAAAGTGGGAGTATAGTTTGATTAGAGAATTATATAAATATATTAATTCTATAAAAGTTTGATTTTAAATTAATTCTGTAGAAAGTTTGATTTTAAACATCGTAAAAATTCTTTAGTATATTAGAATTTGGTTACTTATCAACTCGTGTAGGATTGAGGAATCCAATAAGGGTGCGTTTGGTTTTTGGAATTCTGGAGGATTTGGGTTTTAATCCTCCTCAATATTGTATTTGGTTTTCGGGTTTGAATTAAAGGAATTAAATTTTATTGGGACTAAACTCCCACTTTATCCCTCATATTTGGGATAATTTGGTCATGAGATACATGATAAGATTGTTTAGTCCAGAAAAGAAAAATACCAAATTATCCCTTATAAAATTTTTAATTGATGACATATAATATAAAATTTGTAAATAATAAGGGTAAATTTGACATTTATAACATATATCTAGCTTAATCCTTTAAATCAAACGTTAAAATTCTATTTTTAGTCTCAATCATATCCTACAATTCAAATATAATCAAAACTTATAATTCAATCTAATCCAGTCTCATATAGTCCAATATCATCTAATCCTATCCCAATAAATCTATTTAATATGGTTGAATTTGTTGTTCGTGAGGTTTGAACTCAAGACGAACACGTGAGTTAGATGCTCTGATACCATGAAAGGATTTCGTCTTATCTAAAATTCAATGTTGTAGAATGATTGAATTCTTTCATGTATCAGAGTCTCTGGCTCACACTCACGTCTTGAGCTCAAACCCCATCGACAATAATTTCATCTATATTAAATTACACTTATTGAATTTTTTCAATCCTCCATATAATGGAGTTGACAAATTCATTTTCACACATCTCTGCAAGTTCAAACTTTTAGATAAAACATAATTCATTCAAGTCATGTTTTTTTCCAATTTGCGAAGTTGGATTTTGGAATTTATTTTTCTCCATCTCATTTAATTTTTGGATTTGCAAATTCAATTCTTGGGTTTTTTCTTCAAAATATTGTATTTATTTTTTGAATTATCAAAATATGCTGGCCCACCAAAAGGGCGCCAACTCCAACGGTGCCCATCAAAAAGCTACCCCACCCTGCTAACACCCACCCCCACCCTGCTAACATTAATTATTAAATAGGATAAAAATTGTGTGGTTTAGCAAAATGAAACCAATTGGTACCAGAGTATCGAACTCGTACGTGAGCACATGGATCAGTGGAGAGCAATTAAATAAATAAAGAGAATTTTGATTTTTTGCTTATTATCTGCTTCAACTTCCATGGCAGATTGTGTCCTCTTCTGTGTAGCTGCAAAATTAATAATGAAAATTGAAAATTGCAGCCGTCTCCATATTCTCGAGAAAGAAGAAAGGTTGTGTAAATAATATTTAAATTATTTTAATTTTCCTAAAATCCTAATATATAGGATCATTTTGTTTGGATCACTAAAATTTATTAATAATTATATTTAATATAATAATAATAATAATATTGTCCAATATAATTTATATATGTTTTGAATAATATTAATTAAACAATATTAACTATTTTCAATAAATATGTTACTAAAACAATAATTGCAGCTACACAGAAGAGGGCACAATCTGCCATGGAAATTGAAGCAGATAACAAGCAAAAAATCAAAATTCTCTTTATTTATTTAATTGCTCTCCACTGATCCATGTGCTCACGTACGAGTTTGTTACTTATTTAATAATTAATGTTAGTAGGGTGGGGTGGGTGTTAGTAGGGTGGGGTAATTTTTTGTTGGGCGCCGTTGGAGTTGGTGCCCTTTTGGTGGGCCAGGGAGAGGGCACCATCTGAGATGGCGCCCTTCCTTAGAATAGCTAACCCTAAAAAATCTACCATATTTTGATAATTCAAAAAAATAAATACAATATTTTGAGAAAAAAAGCCCATATTTATTCCTATCATACATTAATGAGTTAGTTTGTATAATCTCATGTAATGAGACGGTCTCACACAAGTTTGTCTACATTTATATGTTTAAAACAATAACAACTCTACTTCTTGCTCATTCTTTCCCATACTTTTCCTACATTACTCACCCTCTCTTACTTTTATTAAATTTTAATTATTGTTTTATTAATTACTAATAATAAAATAATATATTATCATTACTAAAAAATATTGATTTAATATAAAGTTATATCCATCCATACTCCTTTATTTTAAACTATAACAGAAATTTATTATTTATTTTACTAGTATTGTACCCGTGCGATGCACAGTAAAATATATTTCCTCTATTTCAACTCATGCTCACACTTTTACGAAGTCGTTTTTTCGATCACATTTTTAAAAAAATATATACTTAATTTGTATACGGAATTAAGTATGCAAGTAATTTTAGGATGAAATGAGTGTTTACTTCAATTATTAATTTTTAATAAAATTAAATATTCTGCATGATACTGTTTTTACTTTATATATAAATATATATTAATATAGATATATTTTACATAAATTAAAATTATAGTTATATTATGTAAAAAATTGGACTACTACTTTTGTACTAAATATTATATCGCACATCTACAAATACTAAATAGTCATTTATGTGCATTATCAATTAAATTAGAATAAAAAAATATAACACTATTGTGTTTATATATATATATATATATATTTCTAAAATTTGAATATTTTAAAATAAAGGTCTATATATAAATGGGGGTTGACTCTCAATAGTATATATGTGTGCAAATTGAATATGAAAGAAATTAGTTTAGAGTAACATGAATGAAATTTTATTTTTAAAATAAGTTAAAATATTGAAATATAATTTATTGAAAATACAATGATGTCATTATGGGTTAAATTAGGATTATTTATATTTTGCAAAAGAATTGAAAAGCCACTTTTTTAAAAATTTAATGTGAGTCTTTTCAAATTTTTCATTAAATAAATATAATTATATTATTAAGTTAAATAATAATGTTAATAATTTTTAAAAAGTATGCTATGAATTTAAATAAGTTTCCAAAAAAAAGAATAAGAATTTGTTATTATATAGTTATAGATTTTACCATCCGAATTTGCCAATCTCCCTCAAGCCTCAAATAAAAATAAAAATAAATAAGGCCTCATAGTTTTTCTACCTTTCTTGAATTTTAGGCATGACTAGATCACTTGTATGTTTGGTTCGGATGATAATGAATGAGATATGAAAATTAAGATAGAAAAAGGAGAATGGGATCATTCAATAATAATAATTTATATTTGGTTTAGAAATTTAAAAACTAGGATAGATGAAATTTGATAAAAACTTATATGAAAAACTTTACGGTAGAAAATTCTAAAAATAGATTTGAAAAAAAAAAATCCACGCACGCGGAGGTCATGCACCCAGGCCCAACGAATTTTCCTCGAATACACATGCAGGGAACTTCTGTCATATATAAGCCATGTTGTAATATTATTTTTTAATTATTATAAATTTAAAAATAAATTAAATAATATTATATAATTAATTTAAAATCTTGTTCTTAATTTATGTTAGTATAGTAATACCCATTTACTCATACATTTGCCCATATAGTAATATTAATTGGAGAGCAAATATATGTTACTATTAAAATAAATGTGTGTTACTATCTTATAAAATATTATTATTTTACATATATTAATTTGTTTTTATAGGATAAATAATTTTTCACATAATGGAAGAACAAAATGTGTATTACTTTAAGAATAAATATTGATTATTCACAAATATTTTATTTATTTTTATAGAAATAATTATTTTTTAATATAATAACATATGTATTACATGAAATAATATACCTAGATTTAAAATGATGATGAATAAATTAAGAAACACATATTTATTATCATAAAAATATATTTTGTTCATATAGTAACACACATTTGCCCATATAGTAACACAAATTGGGAGACAAATATGTGTTACTATTAGAGCAAATGTGTGTTACTATCTTATAAAATATTGTTATTTTTATATGTATTCATTTATTTTTATAGAATAAATAATTTTTCACATAATGCAAGAGCAAAATGTGTCTTACTATAAAAACAATTATTGATTATTCATAAATATTTATTTATTTTTTCATATAATAGCATATGTATTACATGAAACAATGTACCTAGATTTAAAGGGATGATGAATAAATTAAGAAACACATATTTATTTTTATAAAAATATATTTTACCCATATATTAACACACATTTACACATATAGTAACATAAATTAAGAGACAAATGTATATTACTATTAGAATAAATGTGTGTTACTGTAAAATTAAATGTGTGTTACTATACGTATAAATATTTATTTATAATATAATATTAAATAAATATTTTTAAATAATACAATAATAAAAAAAATTAAAAAAAAAAGTTATTTGCCAACAGCTTTGAGCTGTTGGCGTAGGGTGGGCAGGGATAGTTACATGTATGGGGTGGGGAGGGGTATTAATATGTATGGTTGGGGTTCACCAGGGGTGGGAGGGGTATTAATATGCACAGTTGGAAGTGAATTCAGATATTGCAGGCTTTGCAGCGCGTAATTTTTTTTTATATATTTAAAAAAATTTATGGCAGAAATTTTTATGAGTGTTGTTCGAAAAAAATATTATAAAAGAAAAAAATTATATTTTTATACAAATATTACGAACAAATTTATAACTATAGTTAATTTTTTAACCAATATGTAAATCTCGTATCATACTTCCTACTTGTAATATGCATTAAATAAACAAATTTACTTCATATACGTAAAACAAAAGGGTAAATTATCGCAGTATGCTTATATATTTATTTATATCGAAAACAACAATTAAAATGAATAAAAAAAAAATGAATTTTGACAAAGTCAATCTGGTGAGTTTTGATGTTCAGACAGCGGAGCTGATGGTGAAGAGGGGTATACCCAAAGCTGTATCGGCAGTGAAGTTAGTGTTGAAGCTTCTATCAACTAGAGTGGGAACACTTTTGCTTTGTGGGCCCTCCTCTTTGTCTTGGAAATGGCCTTTCATTCACAAATTTAAGGAATTACCAACCAACAAGAGAGAGCTCATCCTCCAGAACTGGTCCAATGGAACTCTTCTCAGAGCTGTTTTCTTCATGCTCAAAGTCACTTGTTTCTACACTTTCTTCTCTTTGGTAACACTCTTTTCATGCACATCATTCTTAGTAAATACTACTTCTTCAGTTTTTACATTAATGGACAACAATGCAGACGGATGAGAACTCCCGGAATCCAGCCTGGGAGGCAATCGGATACAACGTAGAGGAAGTCGAGAGTCCAGCAAAACCCGGAAACGAGAGGCCTCTCGACAAAGGCATCGTCAACAAACTCACACTTGAGCAGTCCTTCACTCACAAAGGATTTCAACTGAAGAACATTCCAGAGGACGGCACAATTCACGTCCAATGCGATGTGGTTATAGTGGGGTCAGGTTGTGGAGGAGGAGTGGCGGCAGCCGTCCTTGCAAACGCTGGCCTCAAAGTAATAGTCCTCGAGAAAGGACGTTACTTTGTGGCACAAGATTATACTGGCCTAGAAGGACCTTCAATGAACGAATTGTACGCATCGGGGGGGATTTTTTCGACTCAAGATGGGAAGTTTATACTTCTAGCAGGGGCAACAGTTGGGGGTGGTTCAGCTATAAACTGGTCTGCATGCATCAAAACTCCTCAACACGTGCTGGAAGAATGGTCGAACGAGAGGAAGGTTTCCATGTTTGGAGGTGCAGAATACCAGTCGGCCATGGATGAGGTGTGGAGAAGAATAGGTGTAACAGAGAATTGTGTGCAAGAAGGGTTCCAAAACCAAGTACTGAGAAAAGGGTGCGAAAAACTTGGACTAAAAATCGAGGGGGTATCGAGGAATTCAAGTGAGAATCACTACTGTGGTTCTTGTGGGTATGGCTGCAGATTAGGAGAAAAGAAGGGTACTGATACAACATGGCTCGTTGATGCAGTGAACAAAGGGGCAGTGATGTTAACAGAATGTAAAGCAGAGAAGTTTGTTTTGGTGAAAGATGAGAATAACAAGCACAGGAAAGTATGCAAAGGAGTGATTGCAACTGTAGAGAGCAACAACACAAAAAAGAAGCTGCACATTGACGCTAAGACATCTATTGCAGCTTGTGGTGCTCTTTTCACACCCCCCTTGTTGGTTTCAAGTGGTCTAAAGAACAAGAATGTAGGGCGAAATCTTCATCTCCACCCGGTTCTATTCGCCTGGGGATACTTCCCAGAAACTGCTTCAGAACTCAAAGGCAAGAATTTCGAGGGAGGAATCATAACTTCCATCAATAAGGTGGTAACTGGAGAGCCTAATCTCAGAACAATTATAGAAACAGCTGGGTTCGGGCCTGCATCATACGCAGTGTTCTTACCATGGGTTTCGGGGGAAGACATGAAGAATCAGATGGCAAAATACTCAAGGACGGCATTGCTTTTTACGTTGATACGAGATGTGGGGTCAGGGGAAGTGAGAGAAGAGGGGAACATAACATACAGTTTGGATAAACTGGATAAAGAGAATCTGAAAGCTGGACTGAGGCAAACTCTGAGGATCTTGAAAGCAGCAGGGGCAGTTGAGGTTGGAACTTTCCAGAACAATGGGCAAAGGCTCGATTGTGGAGGGATTGGGGATGAGGAAATCGAAAAGTTTCTGAAGGAGGTGATGGCTGCTGGGGGGCCCGCTTCGGGGGAGAAGTATTGGAATACATATGGATCAGCACATCAGATGAGCAGTTGCAGGATGGGGCCTAACGAGAGAGAAAGTGCAGTAGATGACAATGGGGAAAGCTGGGAAGCTAAAGGCCTGTTTGTGTGTGATGGGAGTGTATTGCCTACTGCTATTGGAGTTAATCCCATGATCACTATTCAATCAACTGCTTACTGCATCTCCAAGAGAATTGCAGAATCTTTCAACTCTAAATAATCTAGTTTAGCTCTACTTTGCTGTGTATCGTATGTTCGTGTTTATTTTGCACTCATCCTATTATTTGTGCACTTATTTTATTGAAACATCACAACCATTTGTGTACTCTACAAACTTCATTCTCACGATATTCCAAAATTTACTGAAAATATTGTTGAAATGGACCTACACATATTACTCAACAGTCGGGGTTATTTGCACCGAAAATTATAAGCTGATTATATAGAAAATTTTATTGGCAAGGGAAGAAAAACCATCTACAGCTTTATGAATGCTTGCGAGACTAGAAAACACACATTTTTTTATGAGCCTGTATGAAATCAAGAATGATTAGAACACTCTCCACATCTCAATGATCATTAAAAGGTTTTTCACCCAACACTCGACTGGTGTATGCAGAGATTATGAATCAGTGTCCTATATGATTTTACTCCAAGAAACGAGTGAATAAACCAAACTGGAAGAGAAGTTCTCTCAGCTTGCCGAGGCTTTAACTGCTTTCTCAGCTGCATCATCCAAATCTTCAGCAGTAATCAAAGTCATGCCACTTTCCTGAACACAAGAAAAATTTCATAACAGTTGAATCATACACATTCATAGTTCTTTCTTAAGCCCAACTAGTTTGCATGATAGAGGTTATTTCAAATTTACCTTCAGAATTCTCTTTCCTTGGTCTACATTGGTGCCTTCAAGACGAACGACAACAGGTACTTTCAGTTGAACCTAAAACCACAGTAGCCCAACAATGTTCAGGAATATGAATGGCTTTCATAAAACGCAAAAACACCACTATTTTTTAGGCATAATGCACCAACTGATCCCTTAACTACCCCTAATTATTAACTTTTGTTTGAATAGCGCGAGCTCACTCGAGATGAATATTAACAGAACTTTTTGATTCATTTTAATGATCTCGTTAAATAATATAAGAGTATTTACTAATATTCAGATATATTTTGTGCAAGTTATTTTAATCCCAATTTTAACGTCATGGGTACCCAAAATGTCTTGCGAAAACATTTTTGTATAAAACTAAATAAAGTCGACATTTATGTTAATGGAATTGTTGAAGTAACTCGATAAGTTTCATCAATTGGCATATTGAGGGAGCTCGTGAATAAATTTCAATACATGAAGGGCATTTAAAAATATAAAATACTCTCTCTGTTCCCATAGGAATTTGCACCCTAAGGGTTGACACATTTTTTTTATATATAAAGTAGTGGCATATGGGTAAATATGGGTAAAAGTTTATGAGTGTGCACGCAAATCAAAGTTAACTTTTTTAGTAGTGTACAAATTTGTGCGTGATATCCAAATAAGAAAATTGTGCAAATTCCTATGGGACGGAGGAAGTAGTTTAGAAACCTATCGAAACAAATTTTGATTATTTAAGGATCTTTTGATGCATTATGCATGTTTTTTTAACAGGAGGTCAATTTGTCTTAGATTAACTTTTAGCAAGCAAATGCATACATTTATCACAACTGCGAAAGATAACAAAATGAAATGAAGAAATTCTTAAATTTAATGGAATCGAGTAAAAACTCATACATTTACTGAAGAAATTTGCCAAAAGAAGAAAAGAAAAGAAAAGAAAAAACAATCAGCATATATTTTACCTGTTTGGCAGCATTCACAATTCCACTGGCTATTACATCACATTTCATGATTCCCCCAAATATGTTCACAAGAATAGCCTTCACTTTATCATCTGATGTCAAAATTTTAAAAGCTTCCACAACCTGCTCAACAAATTCAACTTAATTGGTGAAAGAATAACCTAAGCCGTGAGGAAAACAGAGAATAAATCAAAACTTCAATTTTCCTTACTTTTCAAACTCAATAATATACCCCTCTTATAGCCTTTGCATTTCATACATACAGAAACATCAGAATTACCTGGCCTTCTGAAGCATTACCCCCTACATCAAGAAAATTGGCAGGTGTTCCTCCATGTAACTTAATAATATCCATCGTGGCCATAGCCAAACCAGCACCATTAACCATGCAACCAATTTCTCCATCTAAACCAATGTAATTCAAGTCAGCTTTTGCTGCATCAACCTGAAAATTTTATATGCGAGATACTATATAATAAATAAAAAACCAATAAAACAAAGATTCATTAGCAAAGTCAGACCAGATGAGAATGAGATATGAGCAGTACCTCACGAGGATCCTCTTGAGTTGGATCTCTAAAAGCAAATATCTCTTTCTGACGGAAAGCAGCGTTATCATCAAAGTTGAGTTTTGCATCAGCAGCTACTAACTGGTTATCAGAAGTCTCAGCAATGGGATTGATCTGTGAAATAAAAAGTGCTTCTAATTTAGCCAAAATAGGAAGTCAAGTTATAAACTGACAGACCAGTAATCGGAAAGAAAATCAATCAAACACCTCCAACAATGTGCAGTCACATTGGCAGAAAAGTTCATACAACTTCTTCACTTGCTCAATGGAAGCATTTCTATCAGCCACCATCGGAGACAAACCATCAACAACCTTGGCAGCATCTTCATCAGTAATTCCAGTGAAAACATCAATAGGTACCTAGCCCCGGAAAGATACAAAATATCATTTAGAAAAAGGATCAAGTACATAAAGGGTCATTCTGAACCAGCTGGATGAAACAGAGAAGAGAGACCTACCTTTATGATCAGTTCTGGATGTTTTTCTGCAAGATCTTCAATACTTGTTCCACCCTTTTTACAGGCAATAATGATCTGCAGGATAAAGATGATAAAACAAGGCTCAGCATATAGATATTTAAAGGGAATGTAAAAATTGTCAATCAGCCGAGGGAACATATATATTCAGCATAACACTAAAATATAGCCTTATGGTTGAATTATAATTCTCGGTGTACTCAGCCTTACACCGTCTGATTGCAGATGGCTATTTAAACATAAATATCTAGTCTGTCATCTGACTCTGAGTTGATAAGTAGCATATTGGTGGATTTGGGACAAATTTAATAGCACTATCCTGGTTAATAATTATGTTTACTACCAAGCCGAAAACACGAGCTCTATTTCTTGAGTTCACATGGATATGATGACAAATTAGCTTCAAAGTTCAATCAGATTTAAGTTTCTTTTGTATTCTCCAAAATTATAAATGCCAAAGATTTTCAGCAAGACCTAGTGAAATTTATCATCTACAGGATCAATCATTTAAAAAAATTGCAACATTACCAGCAAATTATTCCATTAATCAGGGAACGCAAAAAAAATTCACACAGTATATGCGTGATACAAAAGGTATAGAATGAGTGGAGACTTTTACATTGTGAAAATAGATAATAACATCAAAACAACACCTGAGAAAAGGCCATCAAACTTTAGCAACTTACAGGACCCGCAGATGTGCGATCAAGAGTAATGGCAAAGTACATTTCATTGACAAGGGATAGCTTCTCAGCTAAATACACCTGCAAAAAAAAAAAAAGAATATCAGTACCGTTATCAACACATTATAAATTTTTGAAACTTGCTCTGAAGAATAGAAAACCAAGGTTGTGTTTGTTATGGGATTTACCCGGATGGGATAAGGACTTTCCGACTCCCGTATTATTCAAGTTAAAGATTAATAATCCAATTTTCACATCTCATACTCAATCAACACCTAAAATACCTATAAACCCATTATTACTCTTGCGAGCATACTTTTCCCTCACTCATTCATTACTCATATCATCACTTTTTTCCCACTCTTTCATTCTCTCTTTCCTACTTCACTTTTACACAATACAATAAATAATACATCAACCATTATTACACATTGATTTGAAATAAAATAAAATTCCGCCCTACCAAACATCTCAAAACACACACATACTTATACTATTCATCAAAGATTTTACATCCAATGGTTTTAAAGTCATGACTTCCCAAGCACACCTAAATCCCGAAACATAGCCCAAGGGTTTATGGGAGAAGAAAAGTAAAGATTTCAGCTCATCCAAATAATTATTACTATATTTGAATTTTGAAAGTAAATATGATGCCAAATACAAATTAAAAGGATTGTGATAAAACTATATTGAAATAAACAAAGTAATTAAGAGAACAACATAAGAGAAACTAATCGAATATATTAGTGAAGATGTCAATGTCATGGCAAAGACATTGAAGATATTACAGGTGAAGATAATGCCATAGTAAAAAAGCTGAAGATATTACAGGTGAAGTGCATATATTATAATACGAGGTATCTCAGAGCATGAAATGTTAGTTCATTACTGGAGCATTGTTGAGACTGTGTACTCCTTATTTTTATTACTTTGAAAAGAAAATAGAGTATGACCGTACGAGGGATAAGAGGTTCCTCAACATAATACCAAACACCCGAATTACAAAATTTACACGCAAAGCTCCATAATTAAACTAAGTCGGACACAACATCTTATGATTACAAACCACAGAGCAACTCTAACCTTGACCCTCCCCCGCACAACATCTAATTAATCTATATTGTTCTCACACGATCTCTTGTTCCTCTCAAGCCATATCGATCACTTAATACTAGTGAAGAGACAAAGATGATCAATATAAGGTCAATATAAGTAAGTCATAAAAGAAAAGCCCGAGCAGAAAATTACAATATTCAAGCAAGTTTTCCAGTCAAATATTCTCAATTGAATGCAGATAAAGCATTTTCTCTATGAAATACCCATTAAATTAGGATATGAACAGTGATAGTAATCAATAAACCTTCTTAAGAAATACAAGCAGCAAGTAATGTTAATACAATTGAAGGCGATAAAATTTTGCACCAAAAGGTATAGTAGTTAGAATCACAGCTCAATAAAAATAAATATTACTGAAAGGATGCTAAAATGCAACCAAAAATGTGAGTATCGGAAATCAGACCTTGCTGACAATTTTTCCTTGAGCTCCAGTTTGCTTCGTAACAAGTATCTGCCCGAGCATTTTCCCTGAAATAACGCAACATAACTTCAGAATTAGTACTACAGGATTTGGATGAATACAATTTGTGCAAGCACTATACAGATAATTAAAACTCTTTGCTTTTTACAAATTAATGGATATCTCCAATTTCCTTTAAATTGGTGCATTCTCACTTTAAATTTGGGGTCACTTGAAGATAAGAGGACTGAGGACATCAACTTGTCCCTCTGCTTCAATGCATTAATAAATGTTAATAACATGAAATAACACCATTCCTTCCACAGTTTCTTGAAGAAAATGTAAAAACTTCAGAAAAATAGCCATCCAACAACTAAACCAACTAACATTGATAGTGTGGCTTATCCATTTTCCAACTTAATAACTGATTCAGCCACTAAGATATAAAGTATTATGAGGAGAGCAATTTAGAGAAGCTCTATCATGCCATATGGATTCAAACACTTTCACAATTCCGTAATTGCATCTATAATATCGTCATGATCAACAAAAGGTGTTCAATCTTACCTGCTATATCCTCAACCTGCTCCGTCTTCACAATATGAACTCCCCCCTGGAGACCACTCTTAAATGTTCCCAGTCCTCGCCCCCCAGCAAGAATTTGAGATTTCACCACTATCTACAACACCACATTAGAATCTACAAATCAGTTACTTTTAAATATTGTACACCCAAAGGATCAATGACTCAAAAAACTATGCCACAGCACTACCTCACTCTGATTAGGAAAGACTTCGCTTATTGCTTTCCTGACTTCTGCAGCTGAGCCAACTGCCACACCTTTTGGGACATTGATTCCATGTTTGCCCATCAATTCGGCTCCCTGACATCAGTGGTTTAACGTTAAGAAATGTTAACAATGAGTGCAAGAATCCACGATTGCATATATTAAGTTGAAGTGCTTCGTTCATTTATGCAACTACGTCCCAACATATGCAATTATAATCAAGACTTTTATATAAATCAGTGAACAACGCAATTCAAATCAAAGACTTCAACAAAACACATGCTTTATGAGAAACGAAAACTGTTGTAGATCGGCATAAAACATAAAAAGGCGCCACATGAATTGGCAAATCTGGTATACGAAGAACGCGTGTTTGTATTGTTGCCTATAAGAGATGGATAGAGGGGCACGGTACCTGGTACTCGTGTATGTTGAGGCGGCGCAGCTGTTGCTGCTGCCATTTTCCGGCGACGGAGAGAGAACGACTGGCGAGCTTTCCCAACATTCCTCTCACCATTTCTTTTCCTTTCTTTGAGATCTTTCTGGGGAGTCAAGAGAAAATAATACTTAGTTAATGCGAGAGAAACCTAACAGGAAACCGATAAAGTGGGGACGCCGGAGCAGAGAAACCGACCCTCGCCGGAGAGAAGAGAATCGACACAAGTCACACAATATACGACCGAGTTTTGGAATGTCAACTTTGACCTCTATTTATTTTTAATACTCCCATTTTCGAATAATTTAATTTCCTTTTAGTTTATGAAAATTAGGGTTTGGTTTAAATTTTGCTTCGGGATTTTATGGAAATATACTTTTCTGCATATACTTTGGAGAAAAATCAAAGTGATATGGTCCAAAAATATACATCTCATCTCCTCTAATTTTAATAATAAATTTTTGAGCAAGTATCATGTCCACCAATTCAACATTTAAAACAATTAATACTGAAAAATGAATGTTGACTACATTGATAAGTTGCAGGATGATATAATAAAAAATTTACACTAAAAAATGATAACAGTAATTTTTAATATAAACAATTTTATCTGTTAAATAAGTGCGTCGTACACCAATTGTATATGAGACCTCCCCTAGATCTTAATATCTAATGACAAGGTTTTTTCGACTAATATTACCACATTATTAAATTTCAAATTTATTTTTATAAGCATCTTTTCCATTGCAAAGTTATAGACCCATTTGGTAGGCTGAGCTTTGAGAAAAAAATTATAGGTAAAGCCAATGTTTTAAAAATTGATTGGGGCGCAAGAACTGAGGCTAGCCTCAGTTTGAAACTAAGCAAAACCGTCTCAGAAGCGTACGAATTTGTTAGTAAATAAGAGGCGCGAGCCTCTATTACCCGAGGCGGTTCGAATCGATTATAGTCATCTCGAGGCTTATCGAGGCGGCAGCCTCAGTTGCAAGCCTAAAAATCGAACGGGCTTTTATTATTTCAATATCTTCTCCACCCTAAGGCGGCACGCGGTGGCGTGGTCTTCCTCTTCACTGAGCAGCTTTGTGTAGTTCTCCTAAGACGAACGCACATCTCCAGTCGTATGTATGTATATATATATATATAATGTAGATTTTTTTTATTAAGTTTTAAGTGTTGTTTATATAATTATAATGGCAGTTGGCACATTATTAATATGAGTTTAATAATGGCAACTGCACTACTATGGCACTACCACACTACATGAAATATGTAAATATATAATGAGTTAATATCAATTTGCCACATGTACTATATCATTTATTTCAATTTGTATTCCGTACTAATTTTTTTATCAAACTGCAACATGTACTATGAAAAATTGATCAATTGCAACCTATACTTAAGTTTTTTTTTTTTTCTTGTTAGTGCTATATTTTTCAAGGTTATATTCGTCAATTCATATTAATAATTTATGGAATAATTGAAACCCCCTACAATTTATAACACTATATTTAAAGTTGATACATTCATTTCCCCAAATTTAAAAGTCATACAATAAAATTTCAAAATGATACAATCCATATTTGACATAATTGACCCACAAATCAAGGTCATTAATAAGCACAAACCTAACGTACCCCACACACACGATTGAAGAGAGATGGAGGAAAAGAGAGAGAAAGGAGTGAGAGAAAATGAGAGAGAGGGTGAATGGGGCGGCAGAGAGTAGCGCCAGGCGGCTGACCGCTGTGCGGGGCGGAAGAGGAGAGGGGTGAATCTGCGTCCGAAAGGAGGGGGCGGTGGATCTGGATCCGCTGAGAGGAGGCGGCGAATATGTGTTTGAGAGAGGAAGCCATCTCCGATTCCTTGCCTGCCGTTTGCGATCGGGGGAGAGGTGAAGACGACGGGGGAGCCACCTCTATTTTGATTTCCACCACCATCCGATGCCATGGCCGCCACCGCCACCGCCTGAGAAGGTCAACTACCACCTGAGAAGACACCTTTTAAGGACAGATTTTTTTACAAGTTTTTTACGCAGCAGTTTCTCTTCTCTGGTTTTTTTTAAATAGTTAGGGTTCTTAAGCAATATTTTTTGGGATTTTTGCAATTTTTTTACTTATGTTTTTCAGATTTCATTTTTGAAAGGCGATTTCATTCCATGTGCGAAAAATTTGGTAGATTATGCAATTCTTTCAGTCTGTTATGCAATTTTTTTGTAGTGTATTATGCATTTCTTTTAGTCTGTTATGTACTCCCTCTGTCCCAGCGTATTTGCACCCTGGATGGCACACGGTTTAAGGAAAATATATTTTTTAAATAAAATAGTGGTGTATGGGTAAATGTGTGGAAAGTTTTGTGAGTGTGCACGCAAATTGATGTTTTCTTTTTAAGTTGTGTGCAAATTGTTTTGGGACTACCTAAAATGAAAAGTGTGCAAATTGATCTTGGACGGAGGGAGTAATTTTTTTGGTCAGTTATGCAAATTTTTATTTTCAGGAGATTGTAATGTTTTATGGAAATTTATTAGTTTAAGTTATTCAAATACTCCCTCTGTCCCGCAGGAATTTGCACATTTTTCTTATTTTGGACGTCCTACACAAATTTGCATACTATTAAAAAATGAAGCATTGATTTATGTGCACACTCACAAACATTTACACATATTTATCCATATACCACTACTTTATGTATAAAATTATTTTTCTTAAAAAATGTGTCGTCCCGTAGGGTGCAAATTCCTACGGGACGGAGGGAGAACTATTTTATTTTTTTGTAAAATTGAAAGATTTGAAAATTATTATGCAAAATTGAAAGATTTTAAGAATATGCTTTATTATGCAAAAAAAAAATTAAATTTTTTTAAGGGGTTGATATATAAAAAGCTGGCTTGAATAAATTGTAGTTTCAATTTTGAAAATAAATCTGACTGATTTTAGATCAGAATTGCAAAATTAAAAAAAATGCAGCAAACACAGCTATAGAAGATAAAAAAGAGTCGCAAATAATTTAGAATTTTACAAATAAAAAATAACATAAAAGATTCAAAAGTAAAAAAAAAAAACAAAACAAAAAATGCACACTGGTATAGTAAAAAGTGAATGTCAGTTAATGTCAAATCAAAATAAAAAAAGTGACCACTGCACGGTATTACTTTTCCCTCATAATTGATTGTTGGGCTCCACAAATTGTATCGTTCGTAAATAAAGGGTATTGAATGTATCAATCTTAAAATAGATACTTATAAATGTAGGGGTATGTAACTGGGTTTTTTTTTTTTAATATTGTGTTTTTTATTTGCTGCTATGAAAATATAGTGGAATCCATGGTTGTTTTGTTTTTAAGTAGAATCGTGATCTCTGTTCGCGTTTTAGGGAAAAACGTGAATTCAGATCACGTTTTATCATTAGTGTTCTTAACTGCGTTAACGGGTAACTGGAGTGAAGGAAAGGTGAGAAAAACGTGAACAGAATTCACGTTTTCCATACCAAAGTCAAACAACAATTAATGCTTATCTCATAATAGCTTATGACTTTATGTCATCTCACACTGCATGGCTTCCGGATTTACTTTCCAAGGCAATTATTTCCTCACAATTTTTTAAATTACAGAATTAAAGTATTTCAATTTTAATAACTACATCAATTTTAATTAATAATACTAGTGTTATTAATTTTCTTCAACTATTTTTTGAATGTATTTTAGACATACTTTGTAGTTCTTTTGTTCAAGAGAAATTTAAACTAAAAAAGATGACATATTTTAATAAAATATATTTTTTAAATAAAACAATAATATATAAATAAATATATTTATATCTTTGTGAGTGTGTATGCAAAATGATATTTTCTTTAAAATACTCATTTTCAATTTCAAATAATTTATTTTACCCACTTAAAATATAAATACATTTTTTTTATCTATTTTCAATGTCAAACAATTTTTTTTACTCATATGACCCACAAACATCATATACTAATTATTTCACACCACCCTACCCCACCCCGCCCCATTCCACTTCACTCTATTTAATATTTATATCATTTAATATAATAATAAATAATACAATAAATTTTAAATATACAATTTTAATAAATTAACTAATTGTAATTTTTTTATCATATATATGTAATTATTTGAATTTTTATTTAGACTATTTTAATGTATAGTGCATATTAATGAATATTATAATATAAAAATTAAACTTTAATGAATATTATAGTTATAAAAGTATATAAAAATATTTACTTTGTGATGTTTGAAAATATATCTATTAAAAATTAATTAACACGAATGCATTATACATATCAAAATTAATCAAAAATTTAAATTTTCTACTGAATTGTCTTCATAAAAATTTAATTATAAACTTTGATTTTTATCAATCGCGTATTGAATTAGTGATTAATTAATAAAATTTTCTTACAAAAATATTAATTAAAAAATGCACTCTAAATTTAAAATGCAAACACTCCCTCTCTCTTTTTATTTATTTACCAATTAAAGAGTTTATAAAGTCAAACATACCGCCTCTATATTAGGGTATTGTAGTTATGAGGATAAGGTGTGACTCAATTCAAAGTTATTAACTCTTTTATATCCATTGTATAAGGGTATATAGGTCTTATACTATGAATTGGGTGTAAAATTTTTTTTTAATAAAAATGGGTAAAATAAAATTTTAAAAGTTGAAAATAGGTATATTGTGGTATTCTCACAATTTATTTACTCATATATTATTGTTTTATTTAAAAAATATATTCTATTAAAATATATGTCATCTTCTAGAGTTTAAACTTCCAAAATATGTCTACAGTACACTCAAAAATAGTTGAAGAAAATTAATAACATTATTATTATTAATTAAAATTGAAATACTTTAATTCTGTAATTCAAAAAAAAATATAAGGAAATAATTGCCTTGGAAAACGGATCAGGAAGCCATGCAGAATGTGAGATGACATAAAGTCACAAGCTTTTACAAGATATGCAATAATTGTGGACATAAAGTCACAAGCTTTTACAAGATATGCAATAATTATCATTTGACTTTGGTGTGGAAATCGTGAACTCTGTTCACGTTTCCTGACGTTTCCTTTGTTCCATTACCTGTTAACGCTGTTAAGAAATTTGATGATAAAACATGATCTCAATTCACGTTTTTCCCTAAAACGTGAACACAGTTCACGACTCTACTTAAAAACAAAAATATCCTGAATTCCACTATATTTTTATAAACACAAATAGAAAACACAATATTTATAAAAAAAAACCTATGTAACTGACCCATAATTTATTTATATTTATTTTTTTCCACATAAAAATCAATGTCAGTAAAAGAATCTCATTTTTTCCATGGGGGATGCAGAAAGGATTGAGAGATGACGCAAAAGGTGTATACAGTCTAATATAATTAACAAAGTATATACATAAATATTCAACATGGTTCTTGTTCTGTTATGGAGAAAATTCCCAGTTTTGTGCCTATAGACATTGATATACATATATCGATTTAAATTATTAATCGAATTCCAATTATATTTTCGTCGTTCTATAGAAATTAGATTTTTTTAACGTCAATTTTTATCATTAATAATTATAATATAAAATAAGTAAATAAATAATATGGAATGACGAGTATAATGTTAACAAATAGAGCACTGTCCAAAAAAAAGAACAAAAATTGACTTTAGGTAGTATTTTGTAAAAAAAATTTAGTACATGTTGCAATCTGATAAAAAAATATTACAAGTTGCAAATTGAAATAAGTGATATTGTACATGTGGGAAATTGATTTTAACCCATATATAATAATATACTACTCTGCACTACTACACTATATCAATATGTAACTATAATAATATGAGTATATTTACTACTCATTAATTAGTATGTCTTGATATATATATATGTATATATATATATATATATATATATATAATATAATATATATATACATATATGTTGAAGGAATACTATAATATTGTGCCTTAATCAAAAGTATTTGATAGAAGGGTAATTTAGTCTTTTGTTATTTATCCTTGTAACCCTAGTTTGTAACCTATAAATATAGGATCACTCATAAAGTATGATGAATATAACTCTCCTGGCTTGGTACGCCCCCAGACGTAGTCTTTCAGACGAACTGGGTCAACAAACTCCTGCGTCTTTTCCTTTCTCTTTTAATTATTCTTAAACACGTTATCAGCACGAATCTCTATGAAGCAATAGGATTCACGAGAGGATTGCTCAAGCAGTCTCTGGAACGAATCAGAATCAGGATCAATTTAATTATTTGCTGAAACAACGGCGACTCCCAGGCTACAGCCCACCGTGCTGCCACCGCCGCGCCACCGCAACGCTCAGCCCACGAGGGGAGTTCTACCGACTGCCAAATCCCAGCCTCCGCGATGCCCTGCACCGCGAGCACTGCCTGCACCGCCGACGCCCTGCACCGCGACGCCCTGCACAAGCGAGCACAGCCTCCGACGCCAGCCACCGCGAATGCCCTACACCGCCGACGCCCAGGCCACCGCCGTGCCACCGGATGCTCAGCCACCGCATCGCTCAGCCACTTCGCGACGCCCACGAGGGGAGTTATGCCGATGCCCAGCCGCTGCCAACTCCCTGCCTCCGCCGACGCTCAGCCTTTGCCGCGAGCACAGCCTCCGACGCCCAGCCACCGCGAACGCCCTGCACCGCCGACGGCCAGGTTATTTATTCAAAACCCTAGACTTTTTCTAATGCTTGAATTAACTGCATAAGTGCCCCTTAAATTTTGTGTGCTTTATCATGTATTTTGTTTCCCTTTTTCTTACGGTTGAATTATTGTTTGCTAAACGAGCCAAGCTTGAGCTCGAGCCGAGCTCACTCTTAAAATAAACAAGTCGAGCCGAGCCTTCTTTTTAGCTCGAAATGTTTAACGAGCCGAGCCGAGCCCTAGGTACTCAGGCTCGCTCTGCTCGAATAACAGCACTAACAGTGACTAAGCGTCTGCGACGTCGAACGGCCAAGCGATTCTGTTCAGCAACTATGCTCGAACCACGATGCGCGCTGCAACGATCGACGCGATTCGCACGCTGAATCAGTCAAGTGGAGTAACATGCGCGTGTAATCCGGCGATTGACACCTCTCTATCTCCGCTGGAATCGCGAAAAATCCGCCCCAAAATCCTGTTTCTCTTCACCCGTATTTAATGTTGATAATATCTCCTGAAAATTGAAAAACCCCTTACTGAAATAGGCATTGGGCCATTTTTAATTTGGGCCTTAAGTTATTAATCCAAACGGGTCATTTGTTTAGTTGTGGCCCTTATTATGATTAATTGGGTCATTTTTTTTTGGGCCACCTGTTAAGTCTTATAAACTTAGGACTATTAATGGGCTTCAACCTAATTAATTCAATTTTAATAGGTTTACTTTGATTATAAATATCTGTTGTGAATAGTGAAATTTTTACATTGATAAATTTTATGTGATTATTAATTACATGATATTATTAATTGTTTTTTTTAGAAAACTATTTGTTTATATCTTATATGTTCATGATAAAGAATATTCATGAATAATAAAAATATGTAATAAATAACTGTGATAAAGTATTATCACAAAGCATAAAAAAAAATATGTGACCCATGGTCTCACAATCTAACTCAAAACTATTATATTTGAAATAAAAAGTAATTTATTACAATATATTGCTATGCTTACAGTATTAATATGTCCATTCATTGTTTGTTCAAACAGATGGCTGAACCAACTCGACCTGAATTTGAAATATTGGACTCAGAAGGACTTGAGTACCACCGTTGGGTTTCCGATGTGGAAACGACCTTCTTAGGGAAGGACTATCTTTCCACTATCGAACCATATGATGACCCAGAAGACGAAGAGTCGTCTGACAAGGTTAAAGCCACTGCCCTTATGTTTCTGAGGTGACATATTGACCCTAGCCTCCGCAGGGAGTACCTTCAATTGAAAACACCCAAAGAACTGTGGGATGCTCTCAAGGGACGTTTTGGAAACATTCATGATACTCTACTTCCAGAACTGACAGTCCAGTGGAATGAAATCCGCTTACTTGACTATAAGAGAGTAAATGATTTCAATAAGGATATGTTGCGCCTTAAAGCACGCCTTACTTTCTGTGGAAAGCAAATCACAGAAGATGAAATGATTCAAAAGACTCTCTCCACCTTCCCTACTTCAGCACTCTTACTAGCAAATCAGTATAGACTTGAATTTGATAACAAGAGAATTACCACATTTAACAAGCTGATTAATATGTTGCAAGTAGCTGAGAGACATGACCAGGTTCTTCTGAACAATAATGCTAGGCCTGCCGGGACAAAGAAAATTCCTGAGGCTAACCTTGCTCAAAAGATTCATGGAAAGAATCCCAAAGGAAAGGGAGTAGTGCGTGCTCATCCCTATCAACGTGAGAACAATGCACCACGTGGTAGAGGTCGTGGTGGCTATGGCAGAGGCCGTGGCTGAGGTCGTGGTAACCCTCCCACTCAAGGGCATCAAGGTGGTACTGGGACCACTGGCAGCTCTAGTGGTCATGGCACAAAGGGGCAAAATGCATCTCAACTCCCTCAGAACAAAAAGGACCGAGTTGGTAACGAACCTTGTTATAGGTGTGGAGATACTGGACATTGGTACAATAACTGTAAAGCAAGCAACAAGGTAGCAGCCAACTACAAGAGGTATCAGGAATCTAAAGAACAAAAGACCTACTACATGGAAGGCGAAAACCATCCAGCTGATGTTAACCTCACAATCGCTGATTTTGATGGCAACAAAAATCTTGCTGAATCACTGAACACTCCTGATTTCGAGTGATTTATATGATTATTTTTTTCTTAGAACATTGTTATGGCATGTTGCCTTATTTTATTTTGGACAATTTTCATTAGACTTGAAGTTACTTTGACTATGATTTGTTTTTTGAGTTGGATTTTGTTATGAGATTTTATCTCATTTATCGTTGGTTTTATATATTTAAACTTACTTGCATTACATGCTTGATAACATAATATTATTACAATGTAAAGTAATATACAATACATAAAATAAAATACAAAGTGAAAAGTAATTCATTTTATTCCAACGTAATTAATAATATTATAATATTGGCTTGTAGGAATGTCTCGTGGAAAAATAGAATGCTTAGCTGATAGTGGGACCACTCACACAATTTTAAGGAATATACAATTATTCATTGAGCTTATTCCTTACAATACCTTTGTTACTACGATGATTGGATCATCTCAATTAGTAAAAGGGTGAGGCACTGCTCAGTTCTTGATGCCAAATGGCACACTTATTAAAGTTAAAGATGCTCTATATGCACCAACAGCCAATCGAACTTTATTAAGCTTTAAAGATATTTGTGCCAATGGTTATCACCTAGAAACTCACAGTGAGAATATATAGATATAGATAGATATATAGATATAGACATACATAAAGAAATATATATATATATATAACCTCTAATGAATGTGGAAGAAAACACATATTAGAAAAATTAGTGAGCAAATCCAGTGGATTATACCTCACTACTATTAGAATTATTGAATCGTACGCTGTCACAAATGATGAACTATCTGACAGTGCTATATACAGGCTTTGGCATGATCGTCTTGGACACCCAGGTCGTGACATGATGATCCGTATTTTAAAAAATTCACACGGACATCCTTTCTTTAGAATAAAAAATAAATTGGGACATAACTCCGATGTAAAGTATGATGTCGGTCATGTTGTTGCCCTATCACAACATTTGCCATCTGACGTACCAGATGCAGTTTCAACATCCCAATCTGCCAAATTCCAAATTTCAAAGGCACATCATTCATTTTGCAAAGCCTGTTCTTTAGCAAAAGTAACATCGAGACCATCTTATGCTAAAGACACGAAACAAAATATTCCATTCTTACGAAGAATACAAGGTGACATTTGTGGACCAATTCATCCAGAATGCGGACCATTCAAGTATTTTATGGTTCTGGTTGATGCTTCGACACGATGGTCACATGTTGCCTTATTATCTACAAGAAATTCTGCATTTGCAAAACTCTTAGCACAGATTATACGCTTAAGGACTCACCACCCTGATCATCCTATCAAGTCTATAAGGCTTGATAATGCTGGAGAGTTTACATCAAAGACATTTGATGATTATTGCATGTCTATAGGGATCGATGTAGAGCATCCCGTACCCCATGTGCATACAAAAAATGGTCTCACAGAGGCCACCATTAAAAGACTACAAATGGTGGCTAGGGCACTGGTTATGCGCACCAGTCTCCCAGTCTCTGCATGGGGTTATGCAATACTACATGCAACTTTACTTATACGTTTCAGACCCACTGTTGACCAACCATTTTCTGCGTAATAATTTTTTGTTTGTTGTGCAAATAATTTTTTGCTTATGTGCTAAAGTACATTTTGAATCAATACATAAATACATATTTTTTGTAGAACTAATACATAATTAGATATTATAATACGAACCTAATACATAATTTTTGTAGAACTAATACATATTTTTTGTAGAACTAATTATAATACATAATTAGATATTATAATACATATTTTTTGCAAAAGTAAAGTTGCACCGTGTAATTGGGACACATGAGATTTACTCATTTATTATTTTTTATGAATATTTATGTAATTTGGATGAATAAAATATCATTTAGGAAGTATAATGATGTAAGGAAAAGGTTTCACGAAATTCTTTTTTCGAGTTTTAAGAAAATTTAAGTCTGGATTTTCGAAAAGTTGACCTCACTTCATGAAAAATATAAAAAATAATTGCTTATTTTGAAATTATGTTCATGTTCAATTTGTTTTCCCAATATGTTTCGAATTATGAGAGGTATATTTGGAAATTCGTTTGGGGTGTAGTAATCCACAATGGAGTTTTATAATATATATAAGGTATACTTCTCAAATATCTGCGTCTAAATAAACTAATCCGAATAAAAATTACACATAGCTCTTTCATTTAATAACTTTGAGGAATAAATTAACAGAAGACCATTTTGTCCCATTAACGATTTTTTCTTGAAAATGTAGTATCTGTTTGGATGGAAGAATTTGGGGTTAACAATTTTAAATTCACAATTTAAATTCATTTTATTTATTTGGGTAAATATTTAAATTGATGGATTTCAAGTACTTAGCTTCAACACTAGTTCAAATTAGGAGAATTTCAAATAGTTAACAAAAATATGTCAATGTCATTTAAAATTTATTGCATTTCAAATGACTCTATTAAAACACAACCTTAATAGATTTAGACAAAAATTATGTTGGACTTACAGACTCACAACATAGCAACTAAACTTCTCTAATATATTTTGGCTCCTACATTTTTATTGAATCTTTAAAGTAAACTTATTTTTATTAAGAATATATGGATTATAATTTTTTTTCTAGATCATCTTTGCTCGAACTCTCACAATGGTTTGCTTAAAAAACAACACAACTCCTCCCGAAAATCAACAATTTGTGATTCTCAATAATAAACACCTAATATTAGAGAACGATACTCAATTGTAGGCTGATGACCCACTCATTGGATGTTATATTAAATTTTGGCTAAAACTGAATAATGATCTTTACTTAGACAATTGTTCTCAAGAAATCTCATTTCCTAAGTCAACAAAAAGATGGATCTTTTGCGCAACTCACCACAGTAAGCCTAAAAGAGAATAAATTACTTGCAACCGTCATTGGGATGACGTATAATTATGGGTAAAACTAAACATAGTGCACCCATAGAGTTTGTTGTGGAATTCACTTACTTTAAAGGTTATTGGAAATGGACCAAAGAGGTCTGTTGATAGAATTTACTAATCGTGTTTGTTCATATGGCTACCAGGTCATATTAGTTCTACCAAACAATAAACTAAGATTTTTGTGTTCTTAATGTTCTTGGGGGAGTAATATAGAGAGAAAAAATGAGAGCTTAGAGAGAGAAAGTAGGAAATTGTATTATGATTGTAAGTTGTATTGAATTGTGTAATAGTTACAAGAGAGGTCTTATTTATAGGTTTTCGGGTGTGAGGTAGCACCTTACGAGCCTATTTGGCTTCCGGTGTCGACGAAGGTCCGTAACCTTCGTCTTGGTCCCTTACACTGCTTCCCTTAGAATGCCTCTCCCTACTACATCCATATTCTATCCTATTTAAACATATCCCGAAGGTACACTGGTCCTGGGCGAGCTCCCTAGACGAGCTCTTAGGCCTTGTGCTATTTCGGCCAGTGTAGGAATGGGCCTCGGTTCGGCCTCTATGTTCGCGGGCGAGCTATCCCTTTGTGGGCAAGCTCCCTCGCGAGCTCCCCTCTCGCCCGATCGATAAGTTGACCTCAGGTTTTCGGGGCCTGGGCGAGCTACCCTCCACCTCGCCGAGCTCCCTTATGTTTGCCCCGGTCCAAGTTGACAGTGTGGCACTTCTGCGAGCTGGCGACCTGCTGGACCTTCGCAATAGTTCCATAATAATCTCTAAATAGTTCGCCTTATCAACATTTGCCCCCCAGCTCGCTCACACCATGGCTCATCCAATGTGTAGGCGAGCTGACTTATTTCTCGGATGATGACTCGATTGCTGGCGAACTATCCTCCGGCATGTGCCGAGCTAAGTGGGCGAGCTCCCTCCGTGGCGGTTTGTGGGCCGACGTGGTGCGGGATTCCAGGCATCGTGCACGCCGTTTCAGGTGCTGTTTCCCGCGCCAATCATGACAACTTTCAAATTCTTTGCGAATCGGTCCCTGCACTCTTCGAATATCCTAGCTCGCCCCTTACCTATAAATAGAAGAAACCAAGTTTATTTTTCACTTTTACCCTTCCGAATTCTTAGAGCTTTCTCCGGCGATCATGTTCTCGCGCGTTCGACGAGTTTTCGAAGGCTCTTCAAGGTAGAATCCGGTTTCTTTCCACTTTTCTTCTTCCCTTTGCAGATTTTCTTTGTTCCCTCTCCCTGTTCTTCAAGTCTCCGGAAGTTTTGGACATTTTCGGTGATTTTTGCCACTCTTGACTATCCTCGTACCATGTCTCCGGCGATTGGATTTTTCTGGGACTGTTTTGGAACCATTCGGGACTCGCCTAAGCCATGTCGAACCAATCATCGAGTCGGACTTTATCGAACCGTAACCCCGAGAAATGCCCCGCAATTGGAAATGAGGCGCTCCCTCACGTCGCCCTGATAATGATCGATTCAGGTTCCGAGTCGGCCTCCGTAGCTCGCCCGGACTCCAGCGAGCTACTGGGCGAGGTCCGTACCAATTCGGGGGAGGAAGCCGCTAACTCCGGTCAGAGCGAGGAATCCTACCTCCGCGAACTCTGGCGAGATTTTGAGTGGGCTTCAAATGACGCTCTGGCCGAGGATGAGGAGGTCACCGAGGCCGCGGGGGATGAAGAGGTCGCTGAGGCTGCGGGGGATGAAGAGGTCACTGAGGCCGGTGAGGAGGTCACCGCGGTTGACGAGCCTGAGGGTGACCTTGGCGAGGTGACCATCGAATACTTCCACGCTATTGGTTTCCCAGAGCCCCAACTCCTCGAGCACCAGGTCTCCGGCGAGGTCGTCCACCCTTTCGATTAGGAGGAGTATGTCGCCGAGCATGTGGTAAATTTCCCCTGCCCAGACCGAGTACTCCCCGTCGATCTAGAGGTGGTTGCCCCGTCCAATTACAAAGCTGGCGAGGTGGTGAGTATCATCAACAAGTACTCCCTTCCCAACATTCGCAAGAAGTTCCGCATTCCGCTCGACATCTTCATGTATGCCCCCGAGAAGAATGAGCGAGCTGATTCGCCCCCTGAAGGGTTGACCGCCATCAACATTCATACCCTCGAGGCCGGGCTCACATTACCTCTGCATCTGATTATCGGCCAGTTCCTCCTCGACAGCAATCTCGCCATCACCCAGTTCACCCCTAATGCTTGGAGCAATCCCCTTACTGCTCTATCTGTCTTTGGGCTGGAGGGTTACGAGAACCGGCTAACCTCGGCGGACCTGGGCGAGCTCTTTGTCATAACCCGACAAGTAAAGGATGGCGCGGGATATTATTATCTCAAAGCTCACCCCGAGGAGAAGTTCCTGGGGGTGCTCCCGAACAAAGTTTGCGACTGGAAGGAGCAATTCTTCTTCATAGACGGGGACTGGCGAGCTTTCGATACCTATTCTGGGCGAGGCGGCCGCATACTCACCCCCGAGGGATATGGGGAGGCTAGCAGTAGGTCGCCCCTTTCGGTGTGTGTGGGTTAGATTAGATTTACTAATCTAATTTTCTTTCTTTTTGCAGCTCCGAAGCACCACAAGTCCAGCCGGGGGAGACCTAGGGTGTCGATCGAGTTCGACCTGGTGCGAGCGATCTGCTGTTTGAGGAGCGAGAAAGATAGGGACATCGCCCACCTGTGCAAGCACCATTGCTTTCGACTCGCTGGTCTCCACACCTTGCCACATCACCTCGCCCTTCAAGGTCCCGAACTTCCAGGTCCTCAATCTTGTAGGAGCTCGCCCTCTATGGTGCGTAGCTCGCTCAGATGCTGACTTCGCTGCTCTGGTTCTTGCAGGTGGTAGCTTCGTCGCTTTTCCCATCGCCGAGATCCTGGAAGCCTATCACGTGGTAGCTCGCCGGATAGAGATGGGTCCCCCTCGCCCGAATAGGCTAGCCCTTCCCTCGGCACTCACCCTAGAAGCGAGTAAGAAAGCGGACCTCGCTACCAAGAAGGGCGAGGTCGAGGGCTCCGGGACCAAGAAGGGGCCGACGAAGGCTCCGTCGAAGGCCAAGGCTACGGAGGTCGCCAGGGCCAATCGGGGAGGGGGCCGAGCTGGGGCCATAACCGAGCGAGGTTCCCATCAGTCCAAGAGAGGCCTTCACCGTGGAGATGGGTCCCGGGTGGGAGACAACGATGAGCAAGCTAGCAGGAGAGCTCGCCCGGGACTCCGCGACGATGAGGGATCCGAGCCTGTTGAGCGAGCTGACACCAGGTCGGCACAGGGCAGATCTGCCCATTCAACCGCCCCCTTGCCCGTTGCGCCCATCCAGAGGTCGCCGCCCTCTCCATCTCCCTTCGGGATTCAAACAACTGACGATACGCTCCTGGGATGGGACCCCGAGCGAGCTCAGTAAGTAGCTCGCCCTCTTAGCCTTTAACCCTATTGCTTTCTCGTGTTTTCATTTTTTTCTAACTCCAACTGCTTTGACCTCGCAGATATGCCCCCATTGCGCACCCCGACCGACACGAGGCCATTCACGCCTATGAGAGGTCTCGCACCCTGACCTCGATGCGTAGCCTTTCTCCGGGTCTGGTGTGTAACACGGTGAGCGAGGTGCCGAGATTTTGGTACACTCCCCAGGTGGCGACCATCAACGGCCAAAACCTGACTGAGAATCTCCTCCTCTCGGCCCACTATGCAAGTGGGTTACTGCTTGCGAACCAAAAGGCACTAGAGCAGGCGGCCGAGCTGGAGGCAGGTTGCCAGGAGAAGAATAAGAGAGTGATCGCCCTGGCGGAGTCCGCCGACAAGGCCAAAAAGCTGGCGAGACTCACCGAGGAGAAGGCCACCGCATCCTTGGCCGCCGAGCAAAGCGCCTTGAAGCAGCTCGGCGACCTCCAGCGGAAGCTCGCCAGGCTCGAGCAAGATGCGGAGGCCAAGCTCAAAGCCAAGAAGGAAGCGCTCGCTGAGAAGCTCGCCCGAGAGGTTGGTCAGCACGCTCTGACGAAGAGGGAGCTGGAGCTCCAGCGAGATCTGGCCAAGGGTGCGGACGAGGAGTGTGCAAGGTTGAGGACCGAGCTCTCGGCGAAGGTGAATGAGGTCACCGAGCTCCAAAATAATGCCTCTTCCCCGGCTGATTTGGTGGCTGCAAAAGCCGAGGCTTCGGACCGGGGCTTCGTGCAATGCTATGCCGAGGTCATCCGGGCGATCTGGTGGGCGCGGGCTCACAAGGATGACGAGCTGAAAGCCATTGTTGGGGATTTCAATGATTGTTTGGACAGGGTCCCTTTCCCCGACGAGACGGAGCTCGATATAGGCGACCTCCCCGAGCTTGGTATGCCCCTCGACTTTGTTCCGGCACGTTTCAAAATCGTAAACACTGTGCCCGTGCCGGAACTGGACCTCGCCGGGGAGGATGAGGTCGCCAATGAAGAGGGACGAACCCCCCTCACTGTCGAGCAGCTTCAAGAAGCCTGCGAGGATGCAATGCTTGATACAACGGGGTTCGATACCAGTCAGCTGACGAGCAACATCACCTCTGAGGCAGAGTTCGCCCTCCCGGCCGACCAGGTCGCTCCAAGCCCCGCCGACGTCCCCGCTGCCCCCACTGCCCCCACTGCCCCAGAATCCTAGATTAGTTTCTTGTTTTCTTTATTTATTGTAAGTCTCATTAGCTCGCCCAGAAGGAGCTCCATTTTTGTAGTTTTTTCTTCTTTTTGTTCAAGTAGATGTAGCTCGCCGGGCACGTGCAGCTCACCCAGAAGGAGCTTTTTGCATTTTAAAGATGGCTAGCTAGCCGGCCCTTGTGGCTAGCACCACTCCTTATACTTAGGAATTTTTCAAGTATACTTGACTTGAAAGTTTCTTAAGTATTTTTGAATGAAACTCGAGCTTTTTTATTCTAACTCTTTTTACTTACGTCTTTGCGCTTTACGTTATATCTTTCATTAGCTCGTCTGCATCTCGGATACTTAATTCTTCATCTTACTCTACTTTGAGAAGCAAATCGTTCATTTTACGCCACTTAGGACTACGAATTGTACCTCCATTTTAATAGTACATATTCTTCGTCTTACACCACTTAGGGTTGTGAATCGCTCGTCTTAGACCACTTGGGGTTGCGAGTTGTACTTCGTTTTAATTCACGTTGGGCAGTTGGGTTTCATGAACCATGCCTTAGAAGTTTTTTCGTCTTTTTTACGAATTTTTCTAACTTATGGCAGTAGGTGCTTGGCAATCCTTTAAGAAGGGTACCTTCGCGACCTTCGGCACTTTGGCCTTTGCCTACGAGCATTTTAATTATAACATTTGGGACCTTGGTCCTTGCGCATTACGAAGCTTCTAACACTTGGCGAGTTACAGTGGGTTAACACCTTCGAACAATGGGCAAGCTATAGGAGCTCGCCTAGCTGGCGAGCTGTAGAAGCTCGCATGGCTGACAATTTTTCTTACTTTACCTAATTTTTCCAACTTTTTAGAGCAACATAATTTACAGTGGTTGCTATCAACATTTCTGATGCGAACCTTCGACTAGTCTATTATATAATCTTAGTCTATTGATAGAACTTTTTTAAGTGTGACGCACTCCAGGTATATGACGAGGCTTCGCCTTCTGCTTCTTCGAGATCATAAGTGCCATTTGCCCAGGCTGCGGAAACCCGGAACGACCCTTCCCAGTTTGACCCGAATACACCCGGTGGGGCCATCAGTTTCTTTTTTAGTACTAGGTCTCCAACTTTGAACCTTCGGTCGCGGACCTGGGAGTTGTAGTACTTTTCTGCTCTACGCTTGTAGGTGGTATTTTTCATTTCCGACGAAGCTTTGGTTTCTTCGATTAGATCTTTTTCAACTGCCAAGGCTTCATCATTCTTTTCTTCATCAAATCCTACCACCTTCCAAGTCTTGTTCTGAACTTCGACGGGTACTACCGCTTCAGTCCCGAAGGCTAAGGCGAACGGGGTCTCTCCGGTGCTAGCTCGGTATGATGTTCTGTAAGATCATAGGACCTCCGGGAGTTCGTCCGCCCATCTACCCTTCTTGTCTTCGAGGCGGAGCTTCAATGTGTGCTTCAAGATTTTGTTAACCGCCTCTACCTGGCCGTTTGACTGTGGATGGTATGGGGTGGAGTAGTGCTTCTTGATGTTCCATGAACTACAAAAGTCCCTCAACTTTTGGCCGTCAAACTGCCTTCCATTATCTGTGATGATCGATTGCGGAAGTCCGAACCGGCAGATCAAGTTCTTCCATATGAAGCCGATCATCCTTTCTTGTGTTGTCGTTGTGAGCGCTTCGGCCTCAGCCCACTTGGTGTAATAGTCAACTACTACAACAACAAACTTTACACCACCTCTGCCAGGTGAAAATGGGCCGATCAAGTTGATACCCCATTTCGCGAAAGGCCACGGGCTGAAGACTGACTTCAGTTGGTTAGCTGGGGAGTGGATGTTAGGTGCGAAAAGTTGACACTTTCGGTACTTCCGAGAGAAGCTAATGGCATCCTTGCGAAGAGTGGGCCAGTAGTACCCCTGTCTGATCGTCTTGTATGCCAAGGCTTGCCCCCCAACGTGACTTCCGCAAATTCCTTCGTGAGTTTCTTCTAACACTTCGAACCCTTGCTTCTTAGATAAGCATTTGAGTAGGGGTAGAGAGAATCCACGTTTGTAGAGTTGGCCATCCAGCAGCGTATATCTGGCAGCCTGCTTTACTAGCCGGCTAGCTTCCCACGTGTCCTCGGGGGTTGTTTCATCCATTAAATATTTTTGGATTGGAGTGCACCAGTCTCGCTATCTTCCTGCCCCCCACTCGAGGTTTGATTTACTTTGTAATCGAACGTCGATGGGTTCTTTAGTTTGGTGACCACAACCTCTGTGACTTTGGCTTCGCCGTTACTGGTGGCTAGTCGGGCTAGGGCATCTGCTTGCGTGTTTTCTAGCCGCGGCATCTGATTGATGTAGACCTGCGTAAACATCGAGATCAGATGCGTGACTATCTTCTGGTAGGTCATCATCTGCTGGTCCTTTGCCTCGTACTCTCCCCGGACTTGGGATATTATTAGCTGGGAATCTCTGAAAACTTGGAGGTTGGTTGCCCCCACAGCTAATGATAGCCTAAGTCCGGCTATTAAAGCTTCGTACTCCAGCTCATTGTTGGTCGCTCTGAAGTCGAACCAAATTGCGGAGGTGAAGACTTATCTATCTGGGCTAATCAGAACTACACCGGCTCCTACTGCTGTGCTAGTTGATGATCCGTCTATGTAGAGGTGCCACTGAGCTATACGCCCCCTCGTCGGATCTTGTGGGAAGGTTAGCTCGACAATGAAGTCGGCTAGCGCTTGTCCCTTGATCGCTATTCGGGGTGCGTAGGTTATACCGTATTTGCTAACTTCTAGTGACCATTTCAACAAGCATCCCACAGTGTCCGGCCGTTGTAGTATCTGCCTTAGTGGGAATGTGGTTAGCACCTCCACCGGGTGGTCGAAGAAGTAGGGCCTCAATTTTCTAACACTCATCACCAGTGCGTAGGCTAGCTTTTCCGTCGGGGTATACCGCAACTCAGCTTCGTGTAAGACTTGGCTTACGTAGTATACTGGTAGGTGTGTTTTCGCCTCTTCTCGGACCAGGACGGAGCTGATGGTAACCTCCGATGCAGCGAGGTACAAGTACAGCTTTTCGCCAGGTATTGGCTTTGACAGGACCTGCGTATCGGCCAGGTATGCTTTAATATCTTCAAAAGCTCGTTGGCATTTGCCTGTCCATACGAAGTGATTTTTAAGGTGCAGCTTGTTGGCTTTGGCTGTCTCCTTGTACCTCCGCGTGTTCGTCTTGATTGCCTCGAAAAATAGGTGATTTCGGTCACCAGACCTGGAGATGAACCTGTTCAAGGCCGCCATGCATCCGGTCAACCTCTGTATTTTCTGTACGGAATCGGGCACGCCCATCTCGATTATGCATTGGACCTGTGTCGGGTTGACCTCTATCCCCGCTGGCTCACCAGGTGACCTAGGAACTTTCCTGAATGTACGCCGAAACTGGTCTTCTTGGGGTTCAACTTCATGTTGTAGTGGCGCAGTATGTCGAAGGTTTGTTTTAGGTGGTCAAGGTGATCCTCCTTTCTCAAACTTTTGACAACTATGTCGTCCACGTATACCTCCATAGACTCGCCAATGTGTTGGTCGAACATCTTATTTACCAACCTTTGGTAGGTTGCTCTGGCGTTGATGAGTCCGAAAGACATCCTTTCCCAGCAATGCATGTTTTTGTTGGTGTAGAACGCCGTATGTTCCTGGTCATCCGGGTGCAGCGCTATCTGGTGATAGCCCGCGAAGGCGTCCATGAAGGTCATCATTTTGTGGCCAGCGGTGCTATCTACAAGCTGATCAATGTGGGGAAGTGGGAAGTTTTCCTTTGGGCATGCCTTGTTCAGGTCCGTGAAGTCGATGCATAGTCTCCACGTCCCATTGTGCTTCTTGACCAGGACAGGGTTTGAGACCCACTGCGGACATAAGGCTTCCTTGATCAGTTTGTTGTCTAGCAGCTTTCCAACTTCGACGGTTAGAGCTGCGTACTTGTCCGGTCCATATTTCCTTCGTTTTTGGTGCACGGATCTCCTTGTCGGATCTATGTTGAGTCGGTGACATGCATGTTCCAACGGAATCCCCGTCATGTCTTCATGGGACCAAGCAAACACGTCCAAGTTGGACATTAAAAATAGCTCCATCCTCGACCGGTACGGTTCAGGTAACTCGAAACCTAAGAAGAGCTCCAGGTCCCTTTCCGGGTCCACCGGGAGCACCGTCAATTCTTCCATGGGGGTGGCCTTCCTTTTCTGGTTTTTCCACCTGGGGTCGCTGATGAACTCATCCCACTCCTCCTGTGACATCTGCGCAGGTTCATAACCTAGGCGCGGTTCTAGGTCATCAGTGTTGTTTTCAACTTGGGGAGGTTCGTCAATTGTCAGTATTTCTGGTGGTTCCCCAACTTGGGAAGGTTCCACGACTTGGGGAGTTGGGTCAACATCCATCCGCACTGGTTCTTGACCTCCCGCAGGTCCCCCGCCTTGGGCTTCTAGGTCCACCTCCATGGGTGCAGGTTGTGAGCTTTGCGCAGGTCCCTGCACCTGGTTGTTGTGGGCCTCTTCCACTCCTTCCATAGGTGCCAGTTGTGTATCTTGCGCAGGTCTTAGGACTTGGTCGATTTCCATCATTGGTTCCAGCGGGTTGCCTACCTCCATCAACTCGGTTTCTGTTGAGATGACGTCTAGGATGTTTGGCTCGTCCGCTGGAATCTGGATTTCTTCCTTAAGGACCTGGACCTGCGTCACGGCTTTCTTGGCCCGGCCATCTTTAATTTGGAGTAAGCACTCTCTGGCCTTCTTCTGATCACCTTTGATAGTTCCGGCACCTTCTGGAGTTGGGAATTTTAGACAATAGTAGTAGGTCGAACACGCCACTTTAAATTCATTGATAAACGGGCGGCCAAGGAACCCGTAGTAGGAGGACTGCTGGTTGACAACTAGGAAATCTACTAACCTAGTCAGTCTCCGCTCTGGGTCCTCGGCCGATACAAGTTGGAAGCTCAACCTAATGCTACCTAGGGGGACGGTTACAGCTTCTCCGAACTCCACTATCCTAGCATTGCTAGGTTCTAAATACGATTCAAAATCGCCTAAGGCGTCCAAGGTGGATTTGAAGAGTATGTTGGTGAAGGCGCCGGTGTCCACATGTAGCCTGTGAACTCGGACGTTCATAATGTTGGCGGTTATCACCAACGAGTCGTTGTGGGGCGTCAGTACCCCTTCCAAGTCCGCCGAGGAGAATGTCAGCTCATCAGTGAGCTGCGTGACGGACCTGGGGCCAGAACTGCCTTCCCGGACCTGGTTGATGGCCCAGATCTCGGCCTTCATTTTTCTCTTGGACATGGAGGGTCCCCCGTCCTGGAGACCTCCGGCAGCTCCGATTTCCCCTTCGAGAACCAAGAGTTCTCGGGTGGGCTCCATGTTCTGTTGAGGTTAGGGAGGTGCTCTTCGCCTGTTCTGAGGTCCGCGTTGGTCCGCATCCTCTTCTTCGTCATCGGAGACCTCCATTCTCTCGAACCTGAGCCTCTTCGCCGGTGCCTTTTTCACGAACTCGGCCAACTTCCCCGTCCTCATAAAATTTCTATAGCTGTTTGAGGAGGTCCCGACACTCGCTGGTGAAGTGGCCGATGGACTGGTGATAGGCACAGTACTTGTTGGGGTTGAGCTTCGCGAGGTCCTAGCGAATTCTCCTCAGCTCCTCCAACAAGGCTTTGTCTTTGACTGCGGTAAAGACATGGTCGACGGAGACAGTGAGGACCTGGTTGAGCTTCTCTTTGAACTCGTCCCCGTCGCCGAAAGCTTTCAAGTTCCGGGGAGCCTTGTACGTGCCCCCGGACTTCTTACCGTAGGTTTTCCTCTCCTCAGAGGCACCGACCTCTTTCAGGAGGGCTTCCTGCATGGCCACAAACACCCCCGCCTTGTGGCGAAATTCGGTGTAAGTGTTTGGACATGCGAGGTGCATTTCCTTCCAAAGGTCGGTCCCCTTCCGGAGTCCCGCCATCACCGCGATGACTTTGGTGTCCTCGCTCACTAGCTTGCCTTCCAGCAGTATCCTATCGAACCTCTCCAGGTACTATTGGTCGGTTTCATTCTCGCCTTTGTGGATGTTGGCGAGGCGGTGCTTCTGGGTAAGGTAGGACCCAAACCCAGAGAAGTAGGCCAAGAACTCCTGCGAGAGCTAGCCAAATGAGTGGATTGACCCCGGGGCGAGTGACGAGAACCAGCGGTGAGCTTAGTCCCCTAGGGTCAGCGGGAAGTTCCGGCACTGGGTGGAGTCGGTGGCGCCCACCGAAAACATGAAGTCTGCGTACTTGGCCAGGTGGACTTTTGGGTCAGATTCGCCCTCGTACGCGAACATCACTGGGAATTGGACCTTCTTCTGGACCGGCGCCCGAAGTATGGCAGGTGCCAATGGTGATGCGGGGAGAGTGGTGGAGTCAGGTCCGCCGGACTTGGCTGCTACTTGGGCTTGTAGCATTTCGACAGCCTTTTTCAGTGAGGCCAGCTCGTCATCGCGGGCCACCTCCGGTGGAGGTTGCTAGAAGGTCGTGCACCTAGTGGACGCACGTCCCCGAGGTACCTCACTTTGGGGTGACCTCTCTGTGACGGGCTGGAATTGGCATCCGCCATGGGGGCCCAACGTATCGGTCGCGGGCCTTCTCAATCGGTCGTGGGTGGACCTGTGCGGTTGCAGGTCCGAATCTCCCCCATGAGACGTGACTGGGGCAGCTGTCCGTTTGTCCTCCCCGCACCTGGGCCCTAGTCTGCCCTGGAGGACCTCCCTCCTTAGTGATTGGTGGGTGGCGGATGCTTCGGTGTAGGCCGAAGCTCACCCAGCATGCGTGTCTGGCTCTTCCACCTCCTTGGCCTTTCCAGCACCCTCCCTATGTTGGCGAGCTTGGGCGGAGCTCGCCTCCTGCTCGGATGGGAGGTCGATATAGTGACCCCGGGACTGGGTGCCTTGGGTTGGCCTGGTCTGCTCCCTAGCTTCGGTGGCCGGAGCTCGCCGAGGTACTAGGGCGAGCTCGTCGAGCTGCCTCTGTTGCAACCTCAGCAAGGTTACAATCGTGCTCTGGAGCTCGTCAGGATCGTTGGCAAGGTCCCTCAGGGCGGGGTTCAAATCCTCTTGAGTCACTACGACTCGCGGAGGTCGTGGAGCGTTGCTCTTCGGGGGAGCTCGGCGTGAGGTCTCCCCTTCGACCTGGTCCTGGGCGCCCTCCTTCCATCTCCGGGTGTTCGCAGAGGTCTGTTCCTTAGTCATTTTGGGGTTTTGTAGAGGAAAGCTCGTCGAAGGTTGCCGAGGTCACGGTCTCCGGCCAGGATGATTTTTGGCGGGTTTTCATCTAGCGTTACGTGCAACGAATTATCCAAAATCCGGTTTATTTGTGTACACGTGTGCGTTTGAAAACTTTTTCCGGGCGGAAACTATGGATCTGGAAATTTGGGTTTTTACCCGAAAATCCGGGTTTTCGTTCAAGGGACGAAAATATGTGTGTATCTCCAAGTGTTCTTGAGTTTTGTCAAGAACACCTTCAAATCTTCAAACCTTCAACAAGCCCAAATTTTTACTCTCAAATTTTTTGTTCGATTAGCACGCCCCCTTCTAGCGCCAAATTGTTGATAGAATTTACTAATCGTGTTTGTTCATGTGGCTACCAGGTCATATTAATTCTACCAAACAATAAACTAAGATTTTTGTGTTCTTAATGTTCTTGGGGAGGTAATATAGAGAGAGAAAATGAGAGCTTAGAGAGAGAAAGTAGAAAATTGTATTATGATTGTAAGTTGTATTGAATTGTGTAATAGTTACAAGAGAGGTCTTATTTATATGTGCGCGGGTGTGAGGTAGCACCTTACGAGCCTATTTGGCTTCCGATGTCGACGAAGGTCCGTAACCTTCGTCTTGGTCCCTCACAGTGCTCCCCTTAGAATGCCTCTCCCTACTGCATCCATATTCTATCCTATTTATACATATCCCAAAGGTACACTGGTCCTGGGCGAGCTCCCTAGGCGAGCTCTTGGGCCTTGTGCTATTTCGGGCAGTGTAGGAATGGGCCTCGGTTCGGCCTCTATGTTCGCGGGCGAGCTACCCTTTTGTGGGCGAGCTCCCTCGCGAGCTCCCCTCCCACCCGATCGATAAGTTGACCTCAGGTTTTCGGGGCCTGGGCGAGCTACCCTCCACCTCGCCGAGCTCCCTTATGTTTGCCCCGGTCCAAGTTGACAGTGTGGCACCTCTGCGAGCTGGCGACCTGCTGGACCTTCGCAATAGTTCCATAATAATCTCTAATTCGTTCGCCTTATCAACAAGGCCCTAAGAATATATTCGTATACCCTTAATGAAACGAGTATTATATGATATTTTAATGTCCCCTTTTACTTACAATTGCATCTCCAAAATCATTAAGACTTTTATTGAAGTGTGGCGCTTATCCACCAACACTTTTCTTACCTCCTTGTGGGAACTTTCAGTTTTGATACTGAGTTGACCCATAAGGCGGAGGAAGAGAGGCTCCCAAAAGTGGAGGAACATGCGGTGAGTGTCCATTGATCTCACAAGATGGGCTTACTTCTGCACCCTAGAAAAGATTTTCTGATAAGACGGTGGGCGAGGTGTCTACCCTCTCTTACGGTCAGTTACCTACCCCTATTAATTTCTATATGGAAAGAGATCATTGCACCCACATATACTATTTGAGGTCCGATTTCTGGGTTAATTCTATTAAAGAGACGTTATAAGACTGAACTGGTGAAAAGATTGACTCATTGGGAAATGATATCCAACTATATCTTATATGCAATGTCGAGTAGGTAAACTAACCTCCCCACAGAATGGTGGTGGTATCTTTCGACATTATGGAGGCCGGGCTGAGGTTCCTACTACACCCAGTCATCATGCGCGCACTTGTGGGGACTTACCCCAATTCATATTTCTCCGAATGCTTGGATGCATATCACTTGTACTATGGTGATTTTTGGGCTGAATTGATTATACCTCATTCCTAACCCAGAGAAATTCACTTATCTACTGAGGCTGAGTAGTGAATCCCACCAGTGTAGTCCAGGTGTAGACAGAGCCTTTCGAGCATGACTCTAAAATCAAATTTTAGCTCTGACATTAAAGGATATATTCAACATGCACCATACAAAAAAATATTATATCAGTCCACCTGAGTGAGTTATAACTATGTAATTTACTCTTTTGTTTGAGGGTGGAAGAGGTAGGTATCTTGCCCTTGACTCCATAGCTATGAGAAGTCGTCTTCCAACTACTCGCCACCCTAAACCATTTTGTTGGGCTCACACGAGGCTTGCTGAGAAAGTCCACCACTACTCTTTTCTTTTACTTGGGGTTTCGAGTACATGTTATCACGTTGGCGGGATTCATTTGCCAGCATCAGGAGGTACATGAACTCCTCGGGGTTAGACATCTAGTACAATCAATGTAGCCCTAATATCACAATGGTGTGGGTGATATTCATCCAGGCATTGGGAGGAATCTGAACAGGGGAAAGCCCCCATAACTCCAAAAGATATGAAATGGGGGTGCAAGGAAAACCGCAACCCGATCTCCATAATATCGAACTATATCGCCACCATCCTACTGGGAGGTTTATCAGCTCGCTTAGCATCAAATGAAAGGAAAATTTAGAAGTTGTTGGGAATTTCTCAACAAGTCCACCATTGTGCAACTCCATCTTTGTGATGCCCGACTTGATATTAACACAGAAGTCCTACTTTTGGTAGCAGTGATGAGTATGGAGTTCTTTCTATCTATGAAGTAGGGGTAGCTAGCAAAGTAGTCAAAATAGGAGATGATGGACTCCTCGTCTGTCTTGTCATCGATAAAATACTTTTAGGAAGTAAAAGTCAAGGTTCAATGAACACTTTTTGTAAGTTCCTCTTTCTTCTCTTTTCGAAACCTTTCCACTTTACCTCCTGGGTCAATTTTGCATCGACCTCGACCAACAATTACTCTGCTTTTGTATCCTCCACCCCTCCGTCTTCTCTCCCCAAACTTAGGTGAACATCAAGATCAACCAAATATTCAAAGTTGACTGAGGCAGCCCAAGAACCACAGACTCGCCAGATGCGGTGCAATATCAATCAGTTGGGAAGAATTTCTTCAATCCACCATCATTAATTGGATGCACATTGGCCGAAATAGTTCATGAACGAGCTAGAACTTGCCATTCTCTTAAAAAAAATGACGGCAATGACCCAAAGGCAACATAAATCAAATGGTGGCAGTCAATTTTTGTAGCATATTGGAGTTTTTTTTAGTTTAAATTACGGAATGGAGTAAAGATATTTCCTAATAGGAAAGGTTAGTTTACCTTGGTGATATTCGAAGAAGCTTAGCCAAAAAAAATTGAAAAAAAAGATTCAGATCTTGCTGTTTGAAAATACTTGAGCGCGAAAGTGAAAATAGAAAATGAAACCCCTATTTATAAGAGAAAAGAGTGGTTCCTTTAATTTTTAAAATTTTCATAAAAAGTTCAGGGGTCATAACGAAAGATTTTAAATGTTCACAACCTTTCACATTCAATGCACCTTTCTAAACAGGCGCATCACTTTATTTTAAATAGACGAATGACTCGCATCAGGCGCACATGTCTTATTATCAACCCACATCATCATAAAAGTCACACTTAAAATTAAAGCTGACATGATACACATCTTTTGAGAAGTAGTTGTTAATAATGACATCACTCAAGAATCGCCTCACATAAATGCTCATTTCATACATGCATTAAATGGGGTACAGAACCAGAGTATAACCCCGATATTAAGGTCTTCTTGACCCCAAACGCTGGCATGCATCAAAATCCAGCTCACACTTTAAGGGGATATTTAAGTGACTTTTAAAAATAGTTTTTTGAAAACTAGTGATTTTTAAATTTTAGAAAATTTTAAAATCTGTGTTCTTTTTAGTTTTTTTAGTAGAGTAGGTTTTAACTTTATGATGTAAGAGAAAATAAAAGTAAAATAGGTATTGAGTGAAGTAAAAATATAACAAAAGTTATTGATGTGTTTATGTAGGTTATTTATAGGGGACCAGGGTTATGATATTAAAATTTTATTTTGAAAGCCCAAACTAGAATGAGTTTTAAATTTTAAAATACAAATCCAAATTTCAAATCCTAAAAAAAAAATATTCTAAAGAAATTCAATGAATGAATTGGGGGTGCAATTATTTTGACAAAAATATCATGTGCCCTCATTAGGATTGACCCGTTGAGTGGGGTCAATCATGATAACTTCCATAGACCCGTCTTTCAACAGTGGGGTCACCAGGACTTAAAATGGAGGAACCAATCCCGCCAGTGAAGATCCCACCTCAGTAGGGTGAAAATCGAATGATAATTTTTCAAAGCCAATCATATTTGTATGTATTAAGAAAATAGATCAATTAGTCTTAAACATAGTATATACAATTCATACTTGATTAGATAGAAAATCAAGCTTCGTAAGGTGGTCTTATGACACCATTCACATGACAATGGACTTTTGTTTCGAAGATCTATCCACAAGAACAAATTTTATATTGAATAATTAAAACCTAAATTCATGCATTAAATACATGAATAAGACAAGCCTTTAAACCAATTCAAGTGTAACCTCAGTGACAGATTCTCATACAAATGGATATGCAAGTGAATGCCCTCTTTATTTCTAAAGAATTACCATATAATTTTTTATTTACCAAAAATGTACAAAAAAATACAATAGTATTTAATTTACTTTGAGTTATGCCAAAATAATCTAACAAACAATTTTGAGAAAATGAAAATTAAAGGGAAGATATGGACAAAAAAGTATTGTATAAAGACATGAGGGGATAAAATTTAATTTAGTTATTTTTATTGTCTATATGCACATATTTTGTTTATGGAATTTCTTTAATGTTATCATATACCACAAGAAAATTAAAAAGTATCTATAAAATTTTTCCAAATAAGGCTAAACAAGTTTTAATTAACATAATTTTTCTTAATAGTGGGAATTACTTATGACTTGCCTAAAAAATTTCAAATCATGCACACATTTTCATTTTTTACCAACAAATAAATAGCCTATTGTAATGAAATGCATAGGTAAGTTTATCTAAAAATTTTACTTACAAATGAATTGTCTACAAATAATATATTTATCTGTAAATTTCATTTTCGTAGACAATTTGTTTATAAGTGATGGAATTAAAATGTCTACATCATTAAAAAATTGTGTAAATAATTCAATGGCAATCATCACTAGTTAAAGACATAATTATTTTTTATGGAAATTTCATAGCCAATTTAAAAAATTCAATAGGTAATATTTTAGTTTCTTCTGGTGATATTTTATTTTTTTTCGGATCCACCATTGTGTAAATTGAAGCATTATAAAGAGAGTCTCTTAAGCTCAAATAAAAATTCTAAGACTTAGTCTTGTATGCATCAGTTACACCGTGCAACTCAAATTTATTTTTAAAAAGTAACACAAAATACTACTGAAAAGTTAAAATGTTATTATTGAAAAGTGTATCTTTAATAGTTTAACTTTCAGCAATAATTTGTGTAATTTTTCAGTAAATAAATTGTGTAACTTTTTAAAAATAAACTTGAGTTGCACGGTGTACCTGGTGCACAAGAGACTTACTCAAATTCTAAAAAGAATTTACTCTGAGCCTAAAAAAAATTATTCCGCAAATCACTATGCATTTATTGCTTTCATTGTATTCTTAATTGCTTTCAAACGCATTAAAAGCCCTTTTACAATCATTAGTCACATTAACTTCTTAAATTCTTCATATTAATTATTAGAATTCAACAAGTTTTAATATTTCTCAAACCCCGATGGCTCATTTGATAGTCCACCTAAGAAAAGAAGGTAGGATGAACATCAAAGAAGATTTATGGGTGAATGTGAATTAAATGATTTTTATTAGGGCTCATTTGGTTCGTAAGATAAAAATATCTATCCGCAAAAAACAAGCCCTTAGTGTTTGGTACTCAGTTAAACAAAATTTTAATCTTTTTTTCTAGAGCATGAAACACTATAAATAAAATAATATTTTGAGTATGTTTGGTACATAAAATTACTCATGATAAAATAAAGTATAATAATATTTTTGTCCTTTCAAAGATTTTACGTGTTCATCACATCACTTCTCCACCCAGGTTCAAAGACAAAATTATCTCTTCTCCACATAGAGCTATCATATGGATTGGATCGGACCAGCCCAGAATTGATCCATCGGGCCATAGTATTTTTTGGGTCGGTCTTTGGACCGCATATTTCAAACTCGTTCTAGTCCAACATGGGATGTCAAGCCAAGCTGACTCGATTATTATTTTTTGTTTCTTTTAATATATACTATTACACATAATTTCTATATATATGTTTTATTAATTAATTGGTGATTTGATATTCAAATAAATGCTACTCAAATATTCATGAAATATTGTTTAATTTGTCAAAAATAATTTAATAATTAAATTAAAACTCAAAATTTTAAACAATATTTAAAATAATTCAACAATCCTTAATAAACTCAAATTCACCAAAAAAAAAAATTCAAACAATTATTTTTTAACAATCTTTAATATACTCAAATTCACGAAAATAAATTTAAACAACCAATTCAACAACCCTATAATAAGTTTGAATTATAATTCATAACAAATATATAAATTTCTAATTAAATAAAGTAACAATATTATTGCAATCATATCCAATTTATGTTTTTAATAGTATTAATTAATTAATTAATAATTGAGATAAAAAAATTTAATTAAAAAATATATTTTAAGAAGGTTCTATATATATATCTCAACTATATATACACAAATAAAATACATATTGAAAATATTTAAAAGAATATAAAATTGAATAAAAATTGCAAAAGAAAAGTATAATAATTTATAAGAACATTGAAAAGCTCTATCAATAAAAAGATATTTCAAACAAAAATTCAAAACCTACTGGAGTAGTCCATAAAAACAGACCAAGCTCAACCCAACCCAAGCGATCCACTAGACCAATCAGGTTGGGGCTGTTGGGCCAAATAGGACGATCTTTTTTTTTTTTTTTAACCTATATAATTTTGAGGTCAGCCAAGGTTCTTGACACCAACCTATCTAGTGAGCACACTACCCGAATTAATACACTATCCTACGTTCATTAATTTAATTTTCAAAATTTTGTTATATTTTCGGTAATTTTTTCGAACACAGTGAAATTTAAAAAAATGTTTGAAAAAAATTACCGAAAATTTCGAGAAAAAATTACCGAATTTTTTAAAAGAAAGGTATTTACCATTTTGGCTAATGCTAATAACATTGGCCTTTGAGGTCTGTTCTATCTTTAAAGTTGAAGGATCCGGATATTTTCCCCCCATAATTGAGTTGTTCACCCCCATCCCTTTTAATATTATTCCTAAATTAAAATTTAATAGGACAATTATACCCTTTAAGTGTAATTAATTAATATCAAATTAGATTGAGTGGGGTGAATTTGCAAAACAATTTTATTGATATAATGATAAAGGTTAATTTTGAGAAATTATAGGTGGTGAACTGAAAATATACTGCCGTGAAATGAATTGGAGGGTGAACAATTCAATTATAGGGTGAAAATATCCGGATCCAAAGTTGAATTCCTCGGGTTGGTCCAATGTGTTGGACCCATTTTGATAGCTTTATCTCCACAAACATTTTTGCCATAGCATTTCACCACAAAACAAACCCACCAACCAGTTACTAGAGTTTTCAACGAAAACGTCATTGAAGAGCGGGGAAAAATGTATTTTATATTTAAAGTAGTGATATATAGTTAAATATGTGTATATGTCTGTGAGTGTGCATGTAAATTAATGTTTCATTTTTTAGTAGTGAGCAAATTTATATGAGACGTCTAAATAAGGAAAGTGTGCAAATTCCTGTGGGATTGAGAGATTATTTATAAGGACCGATTCAAAAAGAATTCAAGGATACCAAAACTTGATAAAAGACTTTTCTTGGTCATTTATAGGGTTACCAAACTTGTCCTAAATTCATTATTTCTAAGAAAATGAGAAATATTCACATAAAAAGTATAAATAATAAAAAAGAAATAAACTTTAACCGTATAAAGACATGTTTGCACCCAAAAAAAAAAATGTTTGCACCATCATAAAGTTGTAACTAACATCACTATTTCTTAGGCATGACATTTCATTTTCACTAGAGTTCAGCTACACCTTGAAGACCCATCTATCTGGTTACGTCTTGTGAGTACATTTCTTCCTTCTCATTTCTAAAAACGTGAACTTCCCCTGCATTCACACATCACAATCATTACAACACGTACCACATAGAAATCATCGAGCTCAACATATGAAGAGAGAGAGTTAACTCAACTGATGTGGAGAGAGAAACGCATCATTTATGCATGAAGGTTTTTTCGCGTTATAGTAAAAATGTGCGATCGTTTGAACCAACTCATCTGCTGTTCTGGAGTCTGGAAACCATGACAAACATTATCAGTTGAAATAATCCGCAAAATATTTTGTATTTTGTGGGTCTTGTGAGTTATTTCATTAAAAGATAGTACTACTTTTAATAGTTATAATGTACCATAAAAATAATTAATTAATATTGTTTTGATTTGCACGTTGAAATTTATTTATAAGAGACTTCCTCTAAATAATTTAGAGACACATTATGTACGTATTCGGAATATTGGCTCACCTTTCTCTCTATATAGTATCTTGTTTCCACGCAAGAACAGAATTTCTGGGCATTCTCTAACTTTAAGTGCGTATGCTAAATCCTTCTCGATGTTTATATCAATCTTGACAGTCTGCACATACAAATTTATTTAGCAATATATGTAGAGACCAAAAGAAATATGCAAAAAGTAACAAGGGTGAGCAAGTAATTTCACACACCCGAGGGGGTAATCGGTCTTTTGCTTTCCAGTAAACCTCAGCTGCTTTTTCCAACTCCTTCAAAACCCTCCAGTTATCACTTGCCCTAAAATCATCAAGAATTCAAGACATTGAGTAAAACATAAATCCTTTTTACTAAAGATTCGAAAAGATATGCAGTTAAAAATGTTTTCTCATTCCATGACTTGCCTATAGTCCAATTGTGAAGACAAATTTTTTAACTATATCAATTTAGTCCCAATATTCAAAAAACTCATCAAAATTTGGCCAAAACAGCCGGAAAAGTTGAGAATGCGTGTCGTTTTGTGTCACACGAATGTTTTTGTTCCATAACTTGTCAACTGCCAATTTTTTGTCTCAAAATAAATCCTCGTGTAACACAAAAAAGTTGGATAAATATGAGACCAAATCGAAATAGTTAAATTTTTGGAAACAAAAAAGTGAAAACATTGTAAACTAATCACTTGCCTGTTGTATCGTTCAAACACAAGGACTATTAGAGGGCTAGGATGGAAAGCAAAGCTCTCCCACTCAAGACAATTGATCTCTTTCACCAACCCATCATCAATCTCCCCCTCCCAGTCAATCTCGGTTCCATCTTCGCCAACAACATTCTTGATCGAATGGCTGTCGAAATACTCAGAGGCTCTGACTCCCCAGCCTATATCAGCATCCAAAGGCCAATTTGGATCCTCTTCCTCAATCACCATCCTTTTTCCTCCCGAATCATCATATTCATTCTCATCCTCATCCTCATCATCTGATGTGTCATCATCAAGGCTAGTATTGCCATCAGTTCTCTCCTTCATAAAGTTATCCATGTTTTCCACAATTTCTGGATTCTGCTCTTTTATAGACTTGAGAGTCTGCTCTAGCCTATTGCGCACGAAATCCTCAACAGCTGCTGCTTCACTCCTTCTCCCCCGCCTTGGCTTTTTAGGGATCATCCCCGGAAATGACCCGTCCGAGCTTTCACTTTCATCCTTAGCTTCTTTAGATGCCCGGCGCCCTGTCTTCGCTTTGGGCTTCGATTTAGAGCTGGGGCTATGATTGGCATCTGTTTTTCTTGATGCAGCAAAGCAAGAAAGACGTTTGACAAAGTAACCAGGGTCCTTATGCGCTCGTAAAATGATACTTGGATACGAAACAGAACATTTATAAGAAGTACTCAGAGTAGGAGAAAGCAAAATCTGTTGATTCAGTATGCTGAAACCCATTGCCCTACGGACCTGAACTTTGATTCCAATCAACTAAATCTGTCCGAAATTGAAAGAAATTAAGCGTATTAGCAAAGAAGAGCTTCATTACGAAATGATAGGAAAAGGAGATCCTTAGAAAGAACACTTTTTTTTTTTGTTTGAAAGGAAGATAAATTTCTTTTGATCAACTATAAATCTTATAAAGAAGATCAAGATAGGTCAAATGCATATGTAGCAAGTATGTAAATACCCAGTTCAACAAGCCTTTCAATCATGTGAACGCCGACAAGAACAAAAAAACAGGAAGTCTTCGGCTAAGCAAATCGTCGAACACTTTGCATGCAATCCATGTATAGTTACAAATACGACCAATCACGTGCCGTTTCCACTCTACTGTGTTTTCGTGTGTTCATGGTCGAGAGAGAGAGAGAGAGAGAAAGAGAGAGAGAGAGAGAGAGTACCAGAAATAGGCGAAATATGGCGCCAGCGGTTGAAAATTGGAGAGTCGTTGGAATTCTTTTTAGAACCGCTTCGCTTGTACCTAGTTAATCTATGGAACTATTACACGCCAAATTTATAGTGGAATAACTACTTATATAACCTCTCCTTATCACGCACTTGCATTGAAAATAATAATAATAATAATAATAATAATAATAATAATAATAATAATAATAATAATAATAATAATAATA
>JAPKLY010000521.1:0-36454 GCA_026898435.1 Prunella vulgaris
ATCGACATGTACTTTGCTCGTGCTTGTCGACATGTACCTTGCTCGTGCTCGCCGACATGTACCTTGCTCGTGCTCGCAGACATGTCCTTTGCTCGAGCTCGCGCCCCAAACTTTACAATATTGAGTTTGAGCCTCATATAACAATTTATGGGTCTGAGCCCATATTATTATTTTATTGTTGCCACAACAATTGCCCCCTACTTTAGATTTGCTTAATTTTACAAAGTGTAGCACATTAAAAGTAAGTCGAGAGCTTAACCGGCTGGGACGAGTACGAGGTCTTGAGAAAATTCTGAAGTCGCTGACTTTGCTCCGCAGGTCTCTGAGCTTTAAATAGTCTTGAAGAAGTTATAAATTTATTATTTTTTAAAAAAAAATTCTGAAACTGAGACGACTTTATTGCTACTACATAGACTATGAAATCTTGTCCCAAAAGCATATATATATATAACTGATGGATTTCTGCACGTCCGCAACTAGCCAACGTATCCGCGCGCTTGAGCCAGAAACCCATGTCCAAAATAGGCAAGTAGATTTCAAATCTTGGCACAAGAAACTCTCGCCATATATGACCTTCATCCTTTAACAAGTTACAGCCGATAAGCAGACCACAAATCTTGATGAAAAATAGTAGCTACTTCCTTTCCATATATATATATTATCTCGCATGCTGAATATCAGGAAGGAGATGTCGATAAGGAAGAAGACGCCGATCGCGTCACATTGAAAAACGAATCAACCCCACTTTTAAATTGCAGACTAAACTTGGAAGAATAAATCCCTATAAATCCTTTTCTAAATATGCAAGTTTCCACGGTCAACTCTTTAAATATGCATATAAATATATGCAATTTAAATTGAAGATCTGGGCCCTTTTTTATCTATTTTGTCGAAAATCTGGTCCATCAGCATTTATACCATATTTGTATATATACAATATACATTCATGTATTTTCATCCGCGGGAGATAGAAGAAGACGACGACGATAAATAATACACCGCTCGACTGCGACGACTACAGCGCACGCGACGGCACAACTTCCATCAATATTGAATTCATCCATCCATTGCGTGACTCATCGTTGGAATCGACAGCCCCCTCCCGAAACTACGGTGGTGACGCTTCGTCGTGGCCCTTCGTCAGAGATTACGGCAAACTTGAGATCAACCATCAACTGTTCAAACTCAACGTCGGCCTTCGTCAGGGTTAACGATGGGCCGGCCGCTACCATCTCCTCCCGTATTCCGTCTTTTTGAGACGGGAGGATTTCTGTAGCGCCCAGTTGATTCTTCACTTGTTCTTGTCGACTACCTTATGTCATCAGCCATAACAGCTGGTTGATTCTTCAACAATTTACGTCGACAGCTATTCTCTTCGCATGTAATTATATTGTCACGATCGTCTTCAGCTATATTTTATCATCGATGGTTGCTCTCCATCATCACAGGTTTGTATATACTTGTTTTTTTTATATAAGGTTGGCACTTTAGTAGGTCAAAAGAGAATATAGTGGTTTGGACCCAATTGTCCAACGTGCTATTTTTTTTTCTTTGTGCGATGAACGGAGAGAATTGAGTGCGTATATTTTTTCGATTGCGACGTAGTGATGACGGCAGTTGGAAACACAATCTTCTCCGATGCCTACCACTTTGTTCAGCTTAACGACGACGACGTCCGGAACATCGATGACCCTCTTCACCAAAGAGGAACTCGCGATGGTCTTTTCTTCTTCAGGGACTTGTTCAACGTCAGCCCCATTCAAGTGTTTGTCGGTGAAAACGACAGCTCTGGTTGTAATCTAGATGACTATTTCTCGGCATCTCCTAAATTCGTGCACCTCCCGCTTCTCCACAACAGCCACATTGAAGCGAGCTTACGTCGCCGGACTCACGACTACATGGCATGAGCTGCGTTCACTTCAAAAATCCCGACGAGAGTATATCTTCACCATCAGCTGTAGCCAGTTACACTCGTATTCCTTCTTTTTATGATGGGAGTACATCTGCAGCGTCGGTCGATATCATCGTTCTTCCAAATTTGTGGTGATTCAGTGACCATCTTCAACTACCTTCCATCGTCGATAACTGCTCACCCCACCACAGGTATTTGTCTAAACTTTCATCATTTACGTTTGTACAGACATTATTATATATATATGTATACACCATAGGAGGTTGGCTATGTTTGGATCTTGCTCGCATATTGGAGATGACATGATATCAACGAGAGAACTAGGTGGCACGTGTTGGTTGTTGCATTTCTTGAGTCAAGATAGCTTCATGTTGATCTCCGCACGCCACGGGCATCACATCGTCATTCGCAGTCGAGGTCTGACATCTTGTTCATGGAACATTTGATGTTGACCTCCTCTTCATGATGTCACACCGCCAAATGACTCCAGTTACTCGTTGGCAACACAACCTCTGAGAGCACAAGCGGAACCAGGATTGCTCAATGAGTATACTACGAGCATTGATTTTGAAAAGATTGAGCCACTTTGTGTCAGGCATTCGAAATTGGAGGAAAATAAGGGAGGCCTGAGCACAAGCTTTTAGTGCTTTGTTTCAGAATTTACTAAATCTTTGATTTCCACCATCCGTATCAGGTATGTATATATATATATATATATATATATATATGTGTGTGTGTGTGTGTGTGTGTGTGTGTGTGTGTGCACATATATCTCTGCTTCTCAATCAAGTTTGAAGATGGTAAATCATAGTCGATTCAAAATGTGGTGGCACGGTGGCGGCCGATCACACATGAGTATCTCAACCCTTATTGTCGTCATGTTAATGATGACCATCTCGACTAAATAATCGGCGGTCAATAATCAAAAGCAACTAGCCCCCTTCCAATCCAACACTTCCTAGGCTTATGATGGAAGTGGCGACATTCTTCATCAACACACTACGTGCGAACAACGGCCATCTTGGTCCTGCATTCGCTCTTCTACATCAAAATTGACATTCTCAATTTAATTGATGTTCATGTAAAAAATCGGGCCATCATCTTGTCGAAAATCGACAACATATTTTGACGGTCTACCATAGAAAATAACCCACTTCCTGCCATCCAACACCACTTAGGCTTGCGACAGTGGTGGTGACGTTCTTCATCAAACATAAATCTTCTTCTAAGATTTAAGAGAGCGACTGATGTTCATGATACCAATATCGATAACTTTTTAGTCCTCTCTCCTCGGCGCATATCATCGGTCCGGCCTCGAACAGTAGAACGAGATTGACATAAGAGGTGGCGGCTTTCGACCAGCCTTTTCTCCATCAACATGCAACCAATGTATATATACCTATAGATAGATGTACATAGTCTTCTGGTATTTGCAATTAATAAAAAATAGCGGCCGATTTTGAGTAGCTGTTTGAAACGACAGTTTATCACTTCATAGCGTGACAACTATCTTCTGAAGCAGTTCACAACAGGTTTGAGATCAATAGGCCTAATTGTAGTAGAAAAGAGTGGATAGCACCTCTTCGTCGAGTCAATATATTACATCATCGTCGTATATATCCGCATCTGTTCAGGCTGCGACTAGGTTTAAAGAAGCTCAACTTAGAGGTATGTCATAATTTGACTTATTCTTTTCCTCCATGTTTGCAAATGAAGTACTCCTTGCCCCCTATGTTGTTCGATTTTCCAACATTGTGGCGGGCTTTGAGTAGCTAAGATCTACCTAGCTATCTAAAATGGACTACTTTTGCCCCCCCCCTCCCCACTCGGGCTTGGACTCATGAGCTTGAGGGTGTAGTCCAAAAAAGTTGTGGAGATGCTACCCTGTTGGCTACTCGGATGCAAGCTCTTCACACTGCAATCCTGGTTACTGAAATTCTAACTGAGATGGATGAAGAGATTGACGAGTTCAAGGCCACAGCGAGGGAACTGACTTAGTCTTGTCCATGTACAATATTTGGACTTTGTTGATTATGCTCTCATAAGCTTGTGCTAGGGAGATAATTAGCTCACCTAGATGTTGTATTTTGCCAACTTTGATTTGCAAGATAATTAGCTCGCCTTTTTATTAGTTTTTTCCCGTGTTGAGAGATAATTAGCTCGTCAAGGGACTTTGATTTTGAGGGATTATTCTCGTCAGCTATATTTGTCGAGCTAAATCCGCCGCGCCTCACACTAAACTAAATTTGCAAGATAATTAGCTCGCCTTTAGTTTAGTTCGGCGACTTTGGCTCCAACTGTAGTCATGCTCGCTAACTTCAAATAAAGTTTGCGCGAGATAATTGGAGCTCGCTAATCTTTAAATGAAGCTTACGCGAGGTGCTTGGAGTTCGCTAACTTCAAGTAAAGCTTGCACGAGGTATTTGGAGATTGCTAACTTCCACAGAAGCTTGCGCGAGATACTTGTAGCTCGCTAACTTTCATTGAAGCTTGCGCGAGATGCTTGGAGTTCGCTAACTTCAAGTGAAGCTTGCTCGAGGTATTTTGAGCTTGCTAACTTCCACTGAAGCTTGTGCGAGGTACTTGGAGCTCGCTAACTTTCATTGAAGCTTGCGCGAGATACTTGCAGCTCACTAATTTTGATGAAGTTTGCACGAGGAGTGTTCACAATAATTTCGTAAATGCAAACAACATTTTATTCATATATAAAAATATATGTACATGCCCCCAGGGCTTTACACAATGTTAGTTTAACTTCTTATTAAGTACTTTCTTCTTGCTATCTGATTCGAGCATACGCCCGTGCCCCCCGCTCGAGTTGGAGGTTCCTCTCCAACATTATTATCATCTTCATCCTCCAAGTTGGCAACTTCATTTTGTTGGCGAGGTGGAAGTCAAATTCCTCGTCCTCTCTTTGAAGGACTGTGATCAGTATTTTCCTGCTTTGGTGTTGGCCGTTTAACAAATTCGTTCAATCTTCCTTCGTCAAACAACTTCCATAGTTGTCCAAGAAGATCACGACACCTGTTTGTATTATGACCAGGGCTATCGTGACAGGCGCAGAATCATTTATCATTTGGCCGGCGCGGCACATCACGCACTGGGCGAGGATGCTCAAGTATGTTCTTGTCTTTGATGGCATTGAAGATGTAAGCAAGAGTTTGATTCAATTTTGTAACAATACTTACTTCGTCTCTTGCGTCAAATCTTTTGAAGGTGCCTGGAGTCTTAGATGCTCGATCTCCATTGTTCTTTTTGAATAGAGATGATTTCTCTTGTTTCTCCTCCACTTTTATCTCTCCCAATCTCTGGGCCAATAAATTATTACGATTGATGAGCTCACCTACTCATCTCCAGCATTCTGCATATGTTGTTGGGAGGTCTTTGGTAAGACTGTGGAACATGGGGGATTCTCCCCTAAATCCTCCAAGCAGAGAATGGAGTGCGAGCTCGTCGCTGACAGGCTCACCACTGAGGATGATCTCATCAATTCTATCAATGTATTGTTCATCCCCCTCATTCTTTTGATGTCGAACTCTCATCAACCGATGGCGACTTTCCGGTTTGTTAATTTTTGGAGCAAAGTATGATACAAATTTCTCCCCTAGCTCAGAGAAGCTATGGATGGAACGAGGAGCAAGATTCACATACCACTTATGGGCTAATTCACCCAAAGTGAGAGGGAATTGGCGGCACTTCGTTGCATCTGTTGCACCTCTTCCTGTCATATAGATCCGGTATTTGGAGAGGTGGGTCTCTGGATCAGTCTTTCCCTCGTAGAGGGAAGTTTGAAAGTGAATTATTTTTTATTACATGGGAGCCTCCTCCAGCTCGATGGCCAATGGCTCATTGTCCGAGCTTAATCATTTTGAGGGTTCACCCCTTGACTCCACCTTACCCTCCACCTCAGCTAGCCTTTTTGTAAGGCCTGGAGGAGAGATTGTTGGTTATCATGCACTGCCGTAGGTCTTACCATTTCAATGGCAGGTTCACCGATAACATAGTGTGGAAAACCCGTTGGGCCCAACCGATCATGAACTGAGATTCGGGGTTGTTCGCGTCTTAGCAACGTGCTCTGCGCAAAGCTCATTTTCTGCCTGGCGGAGATACCAGGCTTTGTTCCTCTTGAATACAAGATTTACATCGGAGTATACTTGGATGATCTCGTTAATGACTTAGGGAGGGAAGACACGTTTGGTATTTCCCGATTTGCAGGCCAAGAAGAAGATCTTTTAGAAAGATCAAAACCGAGTCGATTGAAAACCGACTGTGAATGGGATTCTGTTGCTTGTACATGACTTTCTCCCTGATGCTCATTCATTTTTCTCACCTTGTGTTGGCGGAAATCATATCTTTTCCTGGGAGTAGAGGATAAGCTCCTTGCCGCTCTCATTTCTTTAGCTTTTTGTCGGAGCTGCCGAACGTATGAGTCCACTTGCTCAGGAGAATCGAAGTTCTGCATCAGAATAGGCATCAATTCCCTTGTATGATGCCCGGGTGTGGACTGAGCACGCTCAGCTACTGGGGCATGGTCAGTGGTGAATGAATTTTCGGTAGTCGAATTCTCCTCTGGAGCTTCCATGGAGTATCCAACAGAAATATTTGGCAAAGCGTTACAAGGAGTGACAACGGCCTTCGATTTCATCATTTTCTTGCAATGATTTCCTTTGAAATTCGTTTGAAGATTTGAAGATATACTTCAAAATCTGGGTTTCAAACTTGAAGATTTGAAGATGAACTTCAAATTCGTGATGAAGATTTGGAGATAACCCTGCTTCTAGCACCAATAGTTATTACGTGACTATTTTCGTATGTGGCTGAGATCAGGATAACAAATAATGTATATATAATTGAATAATATTGCGAAAATATAAATAACACAAATCTTATATTGCAAGACTTGTGACTTAAGTAAAGTCTATTGATTGTGTAAAGGTTCGAATCCTTACAATGGTGGCCTTAAAGCCATATTTATAGAGTATTCTAAACAAGACACGCGCGTCAATTTCTCCGTGTTAGTCAACAAAGCCGTTACAAAAGTTATTATGGAAAGTCTTCCATAATAAATGTCAGCTTCCATATGTGGCCTCTGATCAGCGCTAATTATGCTGAACACTTGGCGTAATTGTTGTAATTACTCTCTGTGCGTTGACTTTGAGTATGCTCGTGCCCGTCGACATGTACCTTGCTCGTGCTCGTACTCGTCGACATGTACCTTGCTCGTGCTCATCGACATGTACTTTGCTCGTGCTTGTCGACATGTACCTTGCTCGTGCTCGCCGACATGTACCTTGCTCGTGCTCGCAGACATGTCCTTTGCTCGAGCTCGCGCCCCAAACTTTACAACATTGAGTTTGAGCCTCATATAACAATTTATGGGTCTGAGCCAATATTATTATTTTATTGCTGCCACAATAGTTAGTTATTCATGAAGGTGCCTTTTTTTTATTGTTGCTTTGTTTTCAAGAACATAAAGAGAATGTTTCTATGTTTATTTAATGGGAGGAAGAAATACATTTTTTAAGAACTCTGCAATTTTTATTTTTATTGGTGTATATTAAAAGTATTGTAAGAAATTTAGTAGTGCAGTCACAATTTGTATAGTATTGTTAAACATTCACTATAATGCAGATACATTTTTTAACAGTGCAATCACACTTTGCTATAGTATTGTAAGAAATTCAATAGTGTAGTCACAATTTGTATAGTATTGTAAAAAAGTCAACAACGGTGCAATCATACCTGCTATAGTATTGTAAAAAATTCAATAGTCCAGTCTCTGTCTCACCGAAAAAATGTCTGCTGAATAATTCAATGAACAAGAACATTAATAGTCAGATCGTGAAAAGTAACATGTATAGTATAGTGAAAAGTACAGATGCATTTTCAATAATATAGTCGTGTCTTGCCAAAAAATATGCTACAGAAAAAAAAAGTACCACAATTAATATAATATTGTTGAAAACTCAATAGTGCATACGCATCTCGCCAAAAAATATTTTCCCGAAAAATCTCGGGCAACAACTGAAAAAATGGTAAAAATTGTGAACAATATCCATCTAATCTTAAATAGTACCCGCCAAATCAAAGTGCACTGCCCAAATTATAACTATTTTAAATTTGTGTTTTAATTTAAAATTTGGCTCTTTAAAATGCCCCCATTTGTGATGGCCCCTGTATAATTCGAATAATTTTAACTTTATTTTATTTAATTTAATTGGTCATATAATTACCTATGAAGTATAAAATAAAAAATACCCAATTTACAGAAAAGGTTTCTTCTAAAAAAATTAATTTGCACGTTGAACTGCCTAAGGTATTTTCATATAATTAATTCCACAAAAAAGTTATTTTATCAAGAATTTATGAATATTAATATTTATATTTACATGTGTATATTTAAGTAATAGCAATTAGTGTGAATTAGTCTTACTTTGCAGTTTACAAGATTCTCATCTCTCTGTTTTTTTGGCGTCCCAATACAAGCTTTCAAAGCCATGCATTTTAGAAAAACATGCGACTCCAATCCCTCAAATATTTATTCCTACATCTTATTTTATTTATATCAATTATCACAATTTTTACTCTTTTTTATATCTCATGTTAAATTTATTTTATCTCTTCAATGGCATCAATTATACACACTAGATAATATATCTTATTATTATAATATATTAATATTCTTTAACCTTCATGATATAATCTTACCAAGGAAGATTGCATTAGAAAATCAAGGTTAAAAATATAAGTATTAATTAAAATATTGAATTCTTAAATTTGTGAAATATTGATAGATATATTAATGTATTAGTCTTGTATGCACCAGTTACACGATGCAACTAAAATTCATTTTTAAAAAGTTAAACAGTTTATAACTGAAAAGATAAACAGTTTATTACTGAAAAGTTAAACTATAAAAGATACATTTTTCAGTAATAAACTGTTTAACTTTTTAAAAATGAACTAGAGTTGCACCGTGTAACTGGTGCACAGGAGACTTACTCTATATTAATATAAAAATTATGAAAAATTCAATAACAAACTTCTATTACATAGATTTAATTAACAACAAATTATGAATATGTTTTACATGACCTCAAGAAATAGATACTAGGAATCATTATCCAAATATTTTTATCTTTCATTGGAACGAAAGAGTAATTTAATAATAACACAGTTTAAAATTAATATTCCTAAAATATTACGATAAATTAGTCGATTACTCTATACACTTGCTCTGTATCATATGAAACAAATGTATGCATCTTCAACATAATATATTATATTATATGTATATTAAAAGTTGATAATGAAGCTAAGCTATCAATAAAGAGCATTAGATTGTAGGAAATCCAATTGTGTAGCAATATTCTTCACGTTTGAATTGAATTTTGTGCAAATGTCAACGTTTATGATGTTGACATTCTTCATCCAACTTGCTTTTCCCTCTCATTAAAAACCTAACCTTACCACTTTCGTAACAGCCAAATTAAGTCAAATTTTCAACCCCAAAAGATATGAAGCTAGTTTGGTCTCCTGAAGCAGCCTCTAAAGCTTATATCGATACCGTGAAATGTGTAAGTATATTTATTTGACGATGTGAAATAGAAAAAAGATTAATGTTAATTAATTTTCTGAAAGTTTTTTCAAGATTAATTAATAATATATATATGACGGTGATTCTGCATGTTTCAGTGTAATCTTTTCAATGAATCAAGCGTCGCAGAGGTGGTCTCCGCCATGGCGGCCGGATGGAACGCTCGAGTGGTGGTGGAAACATGGTCGCACGGCGGCGCCATCGCCATCAGCATCGGCCTCGCCGTGGCAACGCACCACACAGGAGGAAGGCACATCTGCGTAGTCCCCGATGAAGAGTCGAGGTCGGAGTACGAGGAGGCCATGACGAAATCCGGCCATCCTGCTGACATCATAGTGGGGCGGCCGGAGGAAGCCATGGAAGAGCTGGAAGGGGTTGATCTTGCGGTGGTGGACTGCCGGAGAAGCGACTTTACTCGGATATTGAGGGCGGCGAGGTTGGGGCAAAAAGGGGCGGTTCTGATATGCAAGAATGCCGCTGCGGCGGATTTTCGGTGGCGGAGTGTGCTTGGCGCGAAGTCGAGGATTGTGAAATCGGTGTTTTTGCCGGTGGGGGATGGCCTGGATATCGCGCATATTGGTGGCTGAGGTGGCAGCCGGAGTAGGTGGATTAAGCACGTTGATCGGCGATCAGGCGACGAGTTTCTCATTAGGAAATGATTTTCCGAAGTTGCTTTTTCCTTGTGTACAAATATAATTATATTTTAAGAGGAAACAAAAAATGGTTTTGACTTTTAACTAGATTAGTTGGTGTTCTGGCATGAGTAGGGCTGGCATACCGTACCGTACCGGTCATACCGTATACCGTATCGAAATTTTCGGTATGCATTTTTTCATATCTATACCATACCGAAATTTCGGTATGCCAAAAAATCATACCGTATACCGTACCGAATATTCGGTATATCGTACCGTACCGAGATGTCGGTATATACCGGTTCATACCGACATACCGGATGTATCGGTATACCGGTTGTATCGGTATACCGACCATACCGAAATATCGATTCATACCTAAACCTGTGCATATACCGAAATTACATAAAAAAAAATACAATGCAAAATATGAATAATAAAAATACAAAATACTAAAGCAACTCTTGTTCCAAAAGTCCAACCCAACAAATTTAAAAACACAATCATGTCCCAAGAAAATATTAAAGTATTACAATCCATAAATCATAATCAAATACATAACATAAATCATTTCAAATCCAAATCTCTAGCATTCCAGAACCTGCAAACGAAATCAATTAACAACGTTATAAATAAAGAGTTTGACATATATAATAAAAATATATAAAAGAAAAAGATGATTAACCATAATCCATAGATATCACTCTTTCAATTTCAAACTCCCAAAGCATGTTGAATATAATAACTCAATTCCTATAAAATCACCAAATTAAAAAGCAAAGTGAAACAAAAATTTAAAAATATTCAATGTTCTTATCATTTAGCAAGAAACAAATATACTACAAATGACACTTAAAAATAATAACCTCATTCAAAGTTGGGAAATACTTACTTCTTAAGAAGAAAACTGGGCAAGTGCTTGAGAATAATCTTGAATGACATTTGTAGCTGTTAACATGAATAAAAAAATTATCAATATAATTCATATTTTATTTAAGAAATAAACTAATAATAAACAAACTCTTACTCTTTTCAAGTTCTTCAATCTCCTTGTACAACTCAAGGTCATCATAGGTCGGATCCTTGTAGAAGCTCATCTCTTCTGCTTTTAGCCAATCACTAGTGCACACCAATGCTTCTACCATTTTCGGATTCAAACTAGATCGAAAAGGATCCACAACCCTTTTACCCAAACTAAAAGCAGACTCACTCGCAACGGTTGAACTTGGAATTGCAAAAATATCTTTGATAATAAGCGAGAGGATTGGATACTTAGATGCATTTACCTTCCACCACTCCAAAAGATTGAAAGATGGAAGACATTTTTCATAATCATCGGCTAAGTATCTATCCACTTCATTACATATCACTCTAAGTTGCTCTTGTTCACGTTGGGCATCCGCCGATTCAAACAACTCACCACAAAGACCGCCACCACCGGTACTAGTACCATCTACAACATCACCCTCCATTTCCACATTTTGTTTCTGACCATGCAAGACATCGTACATCGCTTTATACTCCAACCACAAAGTTCCCAAGTTTCTTTTAATCATATCAATGACTTGTTGTACCCTTTCAAGAGTACCTCCCAACTTTCTAACACTAACTTTGATAATCTGAAGCTTGTCTCTTGGATCCAAAACATTTGCAATAAAAATCATAGGATTCATGTTATCCCAATTCCCCCAATACTTATCAAATTTCAGCTTCATTGCACGTGCAACCATTTGAAGAGTTTCATCTGAACCATCACTACTTTGTTTCTCAATCTCAATTTGTAATGCAACCATTGTTTGATAAATAAATTGAGAAGTAGGAGTTTTCGATGCACTTAACTCCAAAGTAGCATCATAAAACTTCTTCAAAAAGTGCACAAAAGTTTTTGCATTATCCCAATCTTCCCCAATTGGAGGTCCTACGCTTTCTTTCCCCTTTTTATTTTTTTCACGAAAATAACTCATAAAAGGCACCCATTCTTCACTCATTCTATCAAACACCCTTCTATACTTCAATGCAACTTCAAGCATTTTATAAGTGGCATTCCATCTAGTTTTGACATCCATAGGCACAGTTGATGTGCTAGCAAACTTGGCTAGCACAGCAAACTCTTTAAATTTATTCAATCTTGAAGGGGAAGAATGAATAAAATTAACTGCATGCCTAATGGATTTAATCGATGCATTAAGTTCTTTCAAACCATCCTTAACAATTAAGTTTAGGATATGACATGCACACCTTAAATGCAAGTATTTACCCTCAAACAACAATGAATTTTCACATCTCATTCTTTTTTTCAAGTAATCAATAGCAGTATCATTTGAAGAAGCATTATCAACTACTATTGAAAACACTTTTTCTATCCCCCACTCCCTTAAACAAACCTCAACCACTTTACCAATTTCTTCCCCAACGTGACTAGTGATTTTCGTGAAGTTAATGATCCTCTTATGCAATTTCCATTCACTATCTAAGAAGTGAGCTGTGATCACCATGTAATTTATGTTTTGAATGGATGTCCATGTGTCAGTGGTGATACTCACTCTTTGGCCACTAATTGCACTTTGTATCTTAGTTTTCTCCACTAAGAATAAATCAAAAATCATACCTACAACTTTTTTTCGGCCGGGGATTTTGAACCTCGGTTGTAACTCGTGCACAAGACTTATGAACCCCCTCCCTTCAACAGCTCGAAAGGACACCTCATCACAAACCACGTACTCAACAACCTTCAATTCACATCGTTTTTTGATTAAAAGTGTGAGCAACCAAAGCACTTCCTTGCCCCATGCTCTCATTTGTCAAGACGGGCTGACTATTCACCTTGGCACTCTCTTGGTGTAATGGACTTAACATACACCTGTTCACTAAGTGGTTTTTTAAGCCACTAGTGCTTCCACCCAGCGTAGGGATCTCAGTTTGACAATAGTTACATACCCCGTACGGCTGCGTGCTCCCATCATCTAATATTCGAATCTTCTTTTCACAATGGTACCAATACTGACTCCTAGGAGCTGTGGGAGGCTTTGAATCTTGTTTTGCTCATTTCTGACTAGAGGCCTCACCATGTGTATCTGGAGGCTTTGAGTCTCTATTTGCTCGTTTTTTACTAGAGATCTCTTCATGTGTATCAGTATCTACTGTATTTGGTGCATCAGTTGGAGTTGTTGGACTTGGACTTCGCAACGAGTAAGAAGATTCAGATTCCATTCTGAAAAAATAAGCAATGAAAAAATTAGTATATTCAAATACAATTTATCACCTAATAATTGATTAAATCTCATAAAAAATTAGCAAAATATCTTTTCAATTTGTTTTGTTTTATTTTGAAAAGAGATTGCAATCTTTTTATCCTATAAAGTATTAATCAAAATAAGGTGTATTTTTATCCCAAATACATATATACTCTAAATAAAATAAAAGTAATCATCATCTTTTTGCAGCTGCTCACGTCCACTAAAATAATTTTAAAACAATTTTAAAACAATTTGTCCCCCATATGATAACACCTACACAAATTTATATAATTAAATAAAATAAAAGTAAATATATAAATTTGTGTTATTATTTCCAATAGTATTATACCCATAGTATATGTATACACATTTGTTAAAATGTATACAAATTAATATTTTGTTCTTTTGGGCGTGCAAGACAAATAGAGAAAATATGTATGCAATGAAAGCTTAGTCATGAGTTAACCAGCCAATAGTTATCCATATATTTCACAATATCAAAATCCTGTGTAATGAAGTTGTTGGTTAGACGGATGAATTGGGTCAATGGATTAATCCATTGTTATCGCTAGATTAGACAAGAACTATTAGGTCCCAAAGCCACAGACAATAAAGTAATCAATAAAAGCATAACACAGTTAGCAGGAGAACTCGGACCAAACAGAGCAAAAGAAAACAGTGTCCTATTATTCCTGTAATCCTGTTTGACCCACTAATGTTATAGATTTATTTTTAAGATAACTTTATTAAGTCATTATGTTATTTATGAAGGCAACAATTCGATCATTAATCAACAAGACTATAAATTGGTGGACAAGACAACAGATCCAACAAAGTTGAGAAAAGTGTAGAAAATACCTTAGTCGTGGCGTCGGAGAGTAGCGTGTGGCAGCGTCGCGGCGTTGGAGCACCGTGGGGGAGCGTTGCTGCGTCGGGGAGCGCGAGCGTTGGTGTAGCGTCAGCGTGGGGCGTGGAGGAGCGATAGGGCGCCGGAGGTTCGGAGCAGCACGGGGGCGTCGGAGGTTCGGCGGAGAAACGTCGCCGCCAAAGCAGGTTGAAGGAGAAGGAGCGGCCGTTCCCGTTCGTCTGTGAGGAATAAATGAAGATAGGGTTTCAAGTTTCAAATTTAGTATATCAATAATTGAACTAGGGTTTCAAATTTAGTATTAAAATAATATTTTTAATAAATTAATTTATTAAATAATATATCGGTATATTTCGGTATACCAAAAATATTTCGGTATACCGGTTTATACCGAAAATATTTTGGTATTTCGGTATATACCGGTGTACCGAAAATTTTAAAATCCTATATCGATACCGTACCGAAAATTTCGGTAAATTCGGTATTTTTCTGTATGATAAGTACGGTATACCGGTATTTTCGGTATTTGCTCCACCCCTAGGCATGAGCAAGTCCAGGAATATAATTTAAGTGAATTTTAAATAATTGTTATTTTTCTTTTTTAATTGAACAATATGGCGGGTTTTCGAATTAAGACTATTAAAAATAAAATATTTACTTTAAATAAGATTTAAAAATATATTTTAATTAGCTTTAGTCTTGTACATGTGCATTAGGTGCACCGTGCAACTCAATTTTATTTTTAAAATATTATATACAAAATACTATTGAAAAGTTACACATGTTATTACTGAAAAGTGTATCTTTAATGATGTAACTTTCAGTAATAATTTGTGTAACTTCTCAATAGTAAATGATGCAACTTTTTTAAAAATACATTTAAGTTACACGGTGCACCTGGTGCAGAACATACATACTATTTTAATTATATAATACATCTAATGCCGAAAAACTAAAATAATACGAAATAATACTTGATAACCTCAAGTTCCCGGCTTCCCACATAATACAAATTAAAATTGATAATGTAAATATAAAAGAATGTTTGTACTGATTATATATTTTACAATACACAAAATAATTTAAAATATCCTGTATTAATGATTGACTTATTTGCAGATTATATAACTCACAAACTTGCATAAAATTGTGATCTAATCTAAAATTTTGAATCATTATAAATAAATTATACTCCATCCGTCCCACTATAAATTGCTCATGTTGCCATTTTCCTCCGTCCCACTATATATTGCTCATTGCTTTTTTATCTTTTTTGAAAACTACTATTCACTTCTTTATTATTATTTTCAATACTTTTTACACTGTTTCCATTACTCTTTCATTTTTCTCCATCACATCGCTTATATTTTTTCACTTTTCCATCACATTACTTATACTTTTTCACTTTTTCCATCACATCACTTATATTTTTTCACTTTTACCTTAATTCGTGTGCCCAAAGGGTGCGAGCGACATATAGAGGGACGGAGGGAGTATATGTTAACTATTATTAAATTTAGTCTTATGTGGGTGACATGACATGAGATGTGGAATAGTCCTACTAAACCACATCATTTTATATGAAAATCACAAATTCAAATTAGACTTTGCATTAGTTGTCAATTTTCACTTTAGACAGCGATTAAAAAGACAATTCAAGTGACATCTATCTACGTTTAGATAACTGTTATAAAATTGCAGTTCAAAATGGCACTTGAACTGCAGTTTTCTACCACTGTCTTTTTTTATTTTCCACTTGGATGTATTTTACATTTTTTTTATTTTTCTTCACTTAGAAAGTGGTTATTAACCGCATTCTAAGTATTTTTCATATTTAAAAAAAATCTATTTATACAAAACTAAAACACATACAAATATATATATAGATACACTTGCGTAGAAATTTTTACAGTAGAAATCTTTCTAAAAATATATTAAAAAAATAAAATTGACGGTCGCACCCGTGCAATGTTTTCGCTGATGGCGTGATGGCATATACCCCTTAAGCTAATGCCATTTCAAGTTCTTTTGCAAAAAAAAAAAAAAAAAATAGCAACTAACACCATATATGATATATCCTTCTCGCTGGGTAAATAAAAGTTCTATTCTCTATTTTTTTCGTTAAATTTTTTTCTTTGAAAATTGTGTATTAGTTTGATAAAATTCAAGTAAATATAATAACACACAATTTGATTTTACAGTAACACACATTCAATTTTACAGTAACACACATTTACTTTAATTGTAACACAAATTAGCTCCGAAATTTGTGTTACTATATGGACAAATGTATGTAACTTTAAGGACAACATGAGTGTTTATAAGAATAAATATGTGTTTCTTATTTATTCATCATCCCCTTAAAGTCTAGATGTATTTAATCATTTAATAATGCACTTTTTACTATTTTAAATGTATTATTATATGAAAATTTAATTATTTTTATAAAAATAAATAATAAATTTTTGATAAACTATTTATTTTTATAGTAACACGCATTTATTCTTTACATTATATAAAAATATTTATTTTATAAAAATAAATGAATATATGTAAAAAGAATAACATTTTATATAATAGTAACATACATCTGTTCTAATTGTAACACACATTTACTCCTCATTTTGTGTTACTATAAGGGCAAACATATGTTACTTTAAGGACAAAATGAGTTTTTATAATAATATATATGTGTTTCTTATTTATTCATCATTACATTAAAATCTAGGTATATTGAATCATGTAGTAATACATTTTTTACTATTTTATATGTGTTATTATATGAAAAATAATTAATGTTATACAAATAAATAATATATTTATGAAAAACTAATATTTATTCTTGTAGTAATACATATTTTACCCTTTATATTATATAAAAACATTTATTCTATAAAAATAAATGAATATATTTAAAAGAATAACATTTTATATGATAGTTGATAGAGCATGAATGCGCCATATCCCAGAAGTCACAAGAGAGAGGTTGTCACCTCGGGAAGTAACGAAAAGGATAATGTGATATGCTATGTACGAGCTGACCAGTGAGCTGTATAGCTTACAAGTAACCGACATATAGCCCCAGACCTCTGAAGTAAGATAATCCACCTCTCACCTTTGACCGGACACCTGTCATTTCTGTGTCAGAGTCGAATAAAACTTCTTCAAAGGGAAGCCTCATGGAGATAGATCACAAGCCGATATACATACGAGAAGGAATTAAAGATTAAACTAAGGGCGATTATTATTCGCACTAGCTGTGAGCTCTGATATAAACCTAGTCGTATAAAACTTGTAACAGTTAAGTTCACGTCTCTGAACTTGACTAGCGTGCTAAAGGTACCTTGTCTCAGGCTCTGAACTCTTCAGAGCCAAAGAAGTTATCTCGCTCTCGCCTCTGGATGAGAGGTAAGAGTTGAGGCATCGTGCCAAAGCTGCTACAACGCAGCATGGCTCTGTTAGGTGGTCCTAGTTGAATTAGAGCAACACTACAGATATTACTATTTTACCCTTCATAGGGAAAAGGTATAAATAAACTCATTTGGCCTTCTTCAAGGCAAGATCACCATTATTACTATTATTCATTTCTTCTTCCTCAAGAAACAATACCCTTTACTGTATTTCCTTATGGTTTGATTAAATACACGTTACTGACTTGATCGTCGGAGGATCGATATCGGAGCCCCCTCCGGCCCAATCTTTGTACAGGTTATCACGATGGATTCGAAGAATTGGGAGATCGTTCATCGAATTCAAGCCGAACGATGATGAACCCGGATGTATTTTCCAACCCTTGATCGTTTGTTAGATGAGGTGCAATTTTTGGCCTCATCAGCTGGCGCCGTCTATGGGAAATCCGAGTTAAGACGTGAGGATTTTTCATCAATATCGAATGGATGACCGTTCCTCGAACGAGAACCTGTTCAAGAAGCTAAAGAAATTCAAAAAAGAATCCTGGGCTAAGTTTTCAAGATTTTTTCTAATGAATACTTGTATGATTACAATGAATTACTGGCTTGATTTGATTTTTGTTACAAAAAATCCCCAAATCTCCATATGACGAGAAAGATAAGAGAAAGCCCAAGAAATCTGGAAAAATAGGGGATAGCCACCCCAGTACCTACGTCATTTCGTAATCCTCCACATTGAAAAAAAAGCCGCAAATCACTGTGGGCAGAGCAAGGCACAACGAAACTCTAAAACTTTGGGGGGGAAATCGGACGGCTATTATATCAGGATACTTCGTAGCTCAAGGCGAAAAAAAAAATATACAGGCAGTATGTATGGAGATCACGCCATAGGACTGCGGCTGCAACCAAAGGGGTGTCGCTCCTTCCAGTGGTCGCGGAGATGCCGTCATACCTATCGCCAAAACGCCGCCGCCGCACCCATTGCTGGAATGCCACCGTCGCAATCATCAATCGCGAGCGCCGCCGTCACAGCCATCGATCGCGAGCGCTACCATACCCGTGGCTGGAAGGCCACCGTCGTGATCATCAATGGCAAGCTCTGCCACATCAGTTGCTGGAATGATGCCGTCGTGAACATCAATCGCGAGCGCCGCCACACCTGTCGCTGAAACACCGACGTTGCACCTAGGCATTGAGCGCCTCCTTATCGGTGCCCGATGCCGACGATTATACCCGGCCGCAAGTGTCGTCCCCTGTATCTTTAGGCCAGAAGACCGACCTCTGTTTCCCTATTGGGAAACCTCTGTTTGACCGCCGCACCGTGAGTCACCATTGTCCTACAAAACTTGATCGTAAAGCCCGTCCGATTGGCGATACTTGGTAACACATACATCCATATACTCACCTGTTGGAAAGTAACAGATGACACATGAATTGAATCATTATTTTTCCAGAAGCTACAAAGGTATGAAATGAACGTGTGTTATTCTACCTGAATTGTTTACTGAAATATAGTATTCAGGCCTAGAAAACTTGAATGTGTGGTTTCATTAGACTGATGAATGTTTGATCCTGCTGATGCATGTTTGTGGGAAATGTCTGATACGCATTTGTGGACAATATTGGTTGTGTCCTTGCCCAATTAACTTCCTACAGAAATGCTAGTGTTGAGATTAGCAATGAATCTTGCTAGGATGGTATTCTGTCTGGGATGATTAAGCATAAATGGATGCGTTACCCAATATCCTAATTAATTGTCATTTGTTGAGTGCGAAATGTGGTTTTTAGAAGGACAAGCTTAATGACAATAAGCTTGAAAATTTGAGATGATGCATGTATAAGGAGAAGAGGTGAGTTATACCCACCACATGTTTGATTAAATGCCTAAGGCGAATTGATCATGCAAGTTGAATCTGTAATAAATTTTTGAGGAATAGGTTGTGCACTTTAATGTTTCGAAACGCCTTCTTCGCTGTTGTGCAGCCCATTAACAACAGCAGCCTACTGATCCTGTTTCGAAACCTCTGCTTCGCTGTTGTGCAGCCCATTAACAACAGTAGCATATTGATCATGTTTCGAAACCCCTGCTTCACTGTTGTGCGGCCCATTAACAACAGCAGCCTATTGATCCTGTTTCGAAACCCCTGCTTCGCTGTTTTGCAGCCCATTAACAACAGCAACCTATTGATCTTATTTCTAAACCCCTGTTTTGCGTATGAAGTGTGAATCGTGATCAAAACAATTGTGCAGCTCATTAACCATTGTTGTCTTAATATTGGAAATCTTAGCAAATTAAACTTGCAGTTCACAAAATCTTAATATGATGCTCCTTGCTGTTGTGCGAAAACAACCGAATTGATAAGATGATTCTTTTGTTTAATCCATCATGCTACAAGGGCGATACTCCTATCGTGAACCACAGAGGTATGAAGTTTTCATTTACGCTTGAGAAATTATTCATTGAAGTAGAATTTGCGTATTTAGAAAAGGAAGATATATGCATTTGTGGGGATATACGCTATGTATTTGTGAATAATACTTGAGGCCATCCCTGCTTGATTAATTCTTTGCTAAATTATCGATATTGTAACTAGCAGTGAAGGGAAACTTGCATAGGCTTTGCTTGAAATGTTGAATGAAAATGGGTGTGCCACCCAATACCCCGCTTCATGGGATTTAATTGAATTGATTAATGGGGTAATCATTGATTGTACGCGATATGTAATATTTGTAATGTACTTTATGTTCTTAAGATGGGAAATTTGAAAGTGATGAGTATATGATATTTTCAAGGAAGATTAGTTGCGCCCACCGCATGTTTGATTAAATGCTCAAGAGAATGAGTGGGTTTTACAAGCTGTTAAAATCACCTCCTGAGATAAGTGGAGATAGGCCTTTAAAGTTAGCATGAGTAGGTGTTTTGACACATACTTATGTATGAGTATCGTCAACCGAGGTACACATTTAATTGGTACATAAATATCGTGCATGCTTAAAGCTCACTTTTAACTTAATTTAATATACGCCACATATGCATATGTATGCTTGTGTTTTCTTTGAAAGAAAATATCGAACCTTGATTAGATTTCTTAAATGGAATTTATGCGAGACTGATGTTTGGACAGATGATTGTCCGAAGAACTTAGTCTAATAATTGGGACACTAAGTTTACATCACGGTATATGTTTGAGATTTACTATCATTAAATGAAACTAACTTGTCGCTAATGATTTAGTCATGCTTATGATTTTCACACTAAAAGGAGTGTAAAAATTCGAGGGGGACGCATGAGAGGATGAATCTCATGGCATGAAATGAGGAGGGCGACGAGGAAGCCTGTGGACAAAGAAACCGTGCCAATGCATATTTAACAAATCTATGGAGGTATATCTGCACCCTTTATATGAATTCAAGTTAAGATATAACTTGAAATATTATGATAAATGTGAATCTATCATGAGAACATGTGCTAAATTGGTTAGAAACGATTGATTTTAGTATACGATAAAGATAAATTAAATATATGATGATACGTATAGATAATTTTATAAGGAGAATTTTGTGAAAATACATGAAGTACGTTATAAATTCGTGTCAACATCTCTTACTTAGTTGACGTATTGCAAAGATACATTGAATATCTAATCCGAAGTTGTGAAACTTGACGGATATAGAGTTAAGCATATATTTTTAGACCTATAGAAGTTATTGGCTTTGATGATCGTGGAATATAACATGCCGAACACGTGCTGAAAATTATGTGATAATTCTCTTACATATATCTTATATATGCTTAATAAAACTCGCTGTGACAACAAGGATAAATGCACATTTCCCTATAAAGAAAAGAAATGCATGTGAAGTTGGGTTAGCCTTATAATTGAGATACTTCCCGAAAACCATCTTTGAAAAGATTTGCATGATGAATTGTCTCTTGATGAATATGTTGTTAAAGCATGGTATAAAATAATTGAATGATGATAAATGTAGAAATATACATTGTTTATTTGCTATAGTGAAATAACTGTCTCTGAGAGGCCAGGGCTGAGATAATGATCAAATTCTTTGAGATCTGGATTGAACGCCCTCCTTTTGTTGTAGAACTAATTGCATACATCCCATAAGTCTCAGCTGGCTCTGAGTCCGGATTGGATTTACATCCCATAAGTCTCAGTCGACTCTGAGCCCGGATATGAATGGTCACAGACGTGTCCTAGGTTAGAGCTCCAGGTGGGCCAGCCATTGGGACCCACGGTGTACCGGAATTTAGGACCCCGAACATGTCCAGAAATTTGGGGCCCAGGGCATTAATTCAGTTAGCAGTGAATCAGGCTTTGGCAAGTCAGATAGCACAAGTTAGTGGTCAGTAGAAACCCCCAACTTTGAATCCGATAACGCCCTAGATTGTGGGCAGAAAAGAAGAAACGGCCACGGGCGTGTCCCAGGCTCGAGCCATTGGGACCCGAAGTGTGCCAAAAATTAGGGCCCGGAGCGTGCCCGCCACATTATCTCATCCCCAGGGAGACATCCCCGAGGATGGAAATGTTGGAACCAGAATTGGCAGATCAGCTGCCGGCGGAGCAGCTACCACAGTTAGCAGATTAGCTGCCGAAAATTATAGATCAGCCATGGGCTAGTACTAGGAGAATGCGAGACCCAGAAGTGGTAAAGCAGTTGCAAAGAATGAGAGACCAGCTATAAGAGCCGATATCAGGAGAATGTGATACCCGGAGATAGTAGAGCTTTCAAAAAATATGGTATTACGAGAATAATATACTGACATTCGGATGACCATGATGAATGCAATTAAGATAATAGGAGAAGCAAAACCCACAGTTTTGGCATGATGACATTGTAGGAAATTAAAATTAATTGCCGAAAATAAAAAATAACATGTAGAAATTACTTGTTAAAATAATTTATTATTGGGAATTTAAATAAATTTAATTCCTAATTAATAAAATCAGTTGACCCTTAAAAAGCCTAATAAATCAAAGTGGGCCTCAAAAGCCTAATAAATCAAAGTGAGCTTAAAGCCTAATAAATTGAATTGGGCCTTAAAAACCCAAATAAATTCAATTGGGCTTCTAAAATCCAATTAAATATTTTTGGGCCTCTAAAGTCCAATTAATTATTCTAGATTTTTAAAGTAATGAAGCTCAATCTTTACAAAGCCCAAGAAATCAGATCTTCATAAATATCTTTGAAGATAGTTAAATCTGAGATATTTTGGGAATATTCCAAAATAATATCCAAATAATAACTTTTGGCCCATCAAATATAGCCCACTAATCTAGAATTCTACACCTATAAATAGGGTCTCATTCTAGTCATTTTATTCACAACAAGGAGTCAAGAACATCAGTGCTTAGAGAGAACGACCACCGACGAAACGCCGTTCGATCTCGAAAAAGCTTCATATCACCCCGGGGGATTTAGTCTCAAATGATCAGATAAAAGAAGTCATATTCGAGACAATGAAAGACAAGATCGGAGAGGACTCCAAATCTTCCTTCACCGTCAACAAGCTCTATACAAAGAGAATTGACAACTTGAAGATGCCGGCGGGCTACTAACCTCCCAAGTTCCAACAATTCGATGGTAAAGGGAATCCAAGACAACACATTGCTCACTTTGTGGAAACTTGCAATAACGCGGGCACTTATGGAGACTACTTGGTAAAGCAGTTCGTGCACTGATTGAAGGGGAATGTATTTGAGTGGTATGTCGACCTAGGCGATAGCTCGATTGATAGTTGGGAGCAAATGGAGCAAGAATTTCTCAGTCGGTTCTACAACACTTGAAGAACAGTTAGCATGGTTGAGTTGACGAACACTCGTCAATGGAAAGAAGAATCGGTGATTGATTACATCAACCAGTGGAGAAAATTGAGTTTAAATTGTAAAGATAGACTATCCGAAGCTTCGGTGATCGAGATGTGCATCCAAGGGATTCAGTGGGGTCTTCGATACATCCTCCAAGCTATTCAACCAAGAAGTTTTAAAGAGTTGGCTACTAAGGCTCACGACATGGAAATTAGTATGCAAACTAGCGGGTCGATGGTCCACCAATTCAAGAGTCTCGCAGATTTAAAGACAAGCAAGGAGTTAACAAAGGGGCAAGCCCTTCACTAAAACTTCAAGCAAGGAATCGATGCCGGTAACCGCAACAACAGTTAAGTTCCGAAGAGTTGAAAGCAAGGCAAATGACATAGTGAAGAGTATCGTGCAAGACAACATGCCAAAGAGACCAACTTTGAAGGAGAGGCAACAAAGGCAATATCCATTCCTAGACTCAGATGTTTCCGGCATCTTCGACGACTCGATCAAGGCACATCTTGTTGAGCTACCAGAAGCAAAGAGGCCGGATGAGGTTAGGCCCACGGAAGATCCCAAGTATTGCAAGTATCATTGGATGGTGGGACATTCAATTCAAGATTGTTTCGTATTCAAGGACATAGTCATGCGACTAGTCAAACAAGGAAAGATTGTCTTGGAAGAAAGTAAGACTACTGCCAATGTCCTCTCGGTGGAGAATAACGAAGCTTCATACCAAACGATTGACGAGGAAAGTGACAAGTCGGATGATAAAGACGATGATCATTCAGCGGATGTGATCTTCACAGATGATGATCTACTACTTGGTTCGCAATCTCACAATCGGCCTTTGTTCGTGACGGGATATACTTTGCAACAAAAGGTGAACATAATTTTGATCGATGGAGGTTCGGGAGTGAACATATTACCTCTAAGGACAATGACAAAGTTGAGGATCTCAACAGATGAACTCGGAAGTAGTCGTTTGATGATCCAAGGATTCAACCTAGAAGAACAAAGAGCTCTCGGCACGATCACACTATACTTGCTAATTGATGAGATGGCTTCAGCCGTATTCTTCCACGTCATAGATGAAAGGACATCATACAACATGCTCTTAGGACGTCCATGGTTGCACAGATATGGCATAGTACCTTCCACATTACACCAATGCTTCAAGTACCGCAACGGCAATACAATAAAGATGGTGTTTGGCGATGATAAACCATTTACCGAAGTGGAATCTTAGTTTGCGGATGCTAAGTATTTTTATAAGAATATGAAGCCTACAAAAAGTGAAGATGGTCCTTTGGAGGAAGCAATAGAAGGTAAACAAGATGGAAAATGCGAGGCTTCTTCCGGCACTGACAAGGGCAAACAAGTTTGTGAAGATGTTGAAGCGTTAGAAGAGTTAATTCTCCCCTTGACCAAGCTCGATAGCGTAAAGAAACCTTCTTCACAACCACTCAAAGGATTCACACGTCCCGTCTGAGGAGCTAAGACCGAACATGGAGATGTATCGGAAGCTGTTATCATGGGGGCATATAGTCCTCAAGCCTTCAATCTTCTTGTCAAAGCCGTTTATGATCCGAAATGGAGCAAAGCATCAAAAGGGTCACATCATAAAGAACCTAAGAAATTGGAATCCACTCCAAGTGTACCAAAGAGAGGTGGTCTCACCATCAAAAGTACAAAATTTGGCTTAGGGTACACTGCCCAAAACCCCATACGCATCGCCATCAAGAGAGCAAGTGTGAATCAAGTTACAGATGAAGAAGTTCCGTCAATGGGAGAGGCATTTGATGAGGAAGAGAAAAAGATGACACGAACCTCTGTCTTTGAAAGATTGGGAAGTAAGCGCCAAAGATCGACAACAGTCTTCGAGAGGGTAGGATCGCATGGAAGACGTAGTCATCAAAAAACGACAACTGTCTTTGAGAGGTTGGGGCCACTTAAGGTGAAGCATCACGAAGAATCAAGAGTTGTTGAGACTTCAAACTCCCAAAAGCTACGAAGTCGAGTTCCATCCTTCATGAAACAACAAACCCACCTAATTGCATCTTGTGGGGAAACTTTGACGGCAAAGGTACATACAATAATCTACACCAAGACCGATGAAAATGAGGAAGACGTGGTCTCATCTAACTTCATCAACACTCGCATAGTCCAACAGCCGGATCTCCGAGATATAGAAAGCTCTCTACAAACACTACGAAGAAAACTAGCTCTTATGATCAGAAATGGATATATCACCGAAATAAACAACATGCAAGTGATCCTAGATAGAGGAAGAGACGGTCAAGTAAGAGTATGTGTTAACTTTTCAAGAGGATCCGATGAAGAAATTGCTACCGTAAATCACATTGTTGTTTGCGAAGATAATCAGATGGAAGAAGAAGATGTCGAGGATGCTCCTCCGAAACTTGAAGAAGGTGTTAAAGCAACAGTCGATGAGCTAAAAGAAATCAACTTGGGTGACGCTAATGATCCACGGCCAACCTACTTGAGTGCTTTATTGACAAGTGATGAAGAAGAATCTTATGTCGAGCTACTACAAGAGTTCAAAGATGTCTTTGCATGGTCATACAAGGAAATGCCGGGTTTGGATCCAAAGGCCGCAGTGCATCATCTCTCAATCAAAGAAGGAGTTCGCCCAGTTAAGCAAGCTCAACACCGGTTTCGACCAGATCTAGTCCCATTGATTGAAGCAGAAGTTAACAAGCTCATTGAAGTTGGTTTCATCCGAGAAGTGAAATACCCCACATGGATTTCAAGCATTGTTCTAGTGAGAAAGAAGAATGGCCAGATCCGCGTCTGTGTTGACTTTCGAGATCTAAATATCGCATGTCCCAAGGATGATTTTCCACTACCCATTGCTGAACTTATGATTGATGCAATAATGGGTCATGAAGCTCTAACTTCCATGGATGGGTCATCAGGCTATAACCAGATTCGGATGTCGCCAAAGGATGAGGAACTCACTGCATTTCATACTCCAAAAGGAATTTATTGCTACAAAGTGATGCCCTTCGGAATAAAGAATGTCGGTGCTACATATCAAAGGGCCATGTAAAAGATTTTTGATGACATGCTCGACAAGAACGTAGAGTGCTACGTGGACGACTTAGTGGTGAAGTCAAAGAAGAGAGTGGATCACCTTCATGATCTAAGGAAAGTTTTTGAACGTCTAAGACGCTACCAACTCAAGATGAACCCGTTAAAATGTGCATTTGGAGTCAAGTTGGGAAAGTTTCTTGGGTTCGTTGTTCGCCATCGAGGAATTGAAATTGAGCAAGCAAAGATCGATGCAATCTTGAAGATTCCAGAACCTCGAAACAGTCACGAGCTTAAAAGCATACAAGGGAAGTTAGCATATCTTAGAAGTTTCATATCAAACTTGGCCGGTCGATGCCAGCCATTCAGCCGCCTCATGAAGAAATGATCGCCATTTATATGGGATGAGTCATGCAGCAACGCCTTCAAAAGTATCAAGTCCTACTTAATGAAGCCACCAGTGTTGATTGCCCCGGCACATGGGCGTCCATTGATTCTCTGCATTGCTGTTCAAGAATGCTCGGTAGGGCTCTACTTGAACAAGTGAATGAAGAACGAAAGGAAAGTGCATTGTACTACTTGAGTAGAAGGATGACTCCGAACGAATTGAAATATTCTCCAATCGAGAAGCTTTGTCTAGCACTGATATTTGTGATCAAAAGTTGAAGCATTACTTTCAAGCTCACACCATTCATCTTGTGCAAGGGCCAATCCATTGAAGTATTTCATGATAAAGCCAGTTCTTTCAGACCGACTTGCGAGATGGTACCTCCAACTGCAATAGTTTGAAATTGTATATGTACCCCAAAAGGCCGTGAAGGGGCAAATCCTTGCCGACCATCCAATGCCTGCCAAATGGGAGCTGTCGAACGATTTCCCAGATGAAGATGTCTTAGCTGTTGAAGTCTCCCCCCCTGGAAGATGTACTTTGATGGGTCTGCTCATAGAGAAGGAGCCGGTGCCGGGGTCGTGTTCATAACTTCCGACGGAGAGGTGCTACCATATTCTTTCACCTTGACAAAAAACTGCTCGAACAATGTTGCCGAGTATCAAGCACTCATACTTGGATTGGAAATGGCGGTGGATGTCAAGCAACTATGCCTCAAGGTGTATGGAGATTCTAAGTTGATAGTGAACCAAGTGCTTGGATTGTATGAAGTCAAGAAGACCTAGCTGCTCCCATATCACAAATACGCTCAACGGCTTATGAAGTATCTTGGAGGTGTAGAGATCGATCATATTTCGAGGAAGGATAACAAGCAAGTTGATGCCTTGGCGAAACTTGCTTCCGCAATCGCCCTACCCAAAAAGGAAGTCCGCATACCGATATGAAAAAGTTAGGTCGTGCCACTTATCTTTGAACATGACTCCGATGAAGAAGAAGAAAAAAATCACACCGTTGAAGTATATGAAATCGAGAAAGAAGATTGGCGTCAGCCGTTCATTCACTACTTGAAGTATGAGAAGTTGCCAAGTGATGTGAAGCAAAGAGTTGATATCAAACGTCGAGCTCCTCGATTTATATATTACGAAGGTGTACTCTACAGACGATCATTCGATGGGATCTTCTTGAGATGTCTAAGTGATGAAGAGACTAGTCAAGCAATGGAAGAAGCTCACTCTGGGATCTACGGTGCTCATCAATCGGGACCTAAGTTGCATTTCCGGATAAAGAGAATGAGTTACTACTAGACTACCACGGTAAAAGATTGTATGGAGTATGCGCGAAGATGTCAAACATGTCAGTTTCATGCAAATCTCATCCACCAGCTGCCGGAACCACTATATCCAACTGTTGCCTCTTTGCCGTTAGATGCTTGGGGTCTTGATGTGGTCGGGCCATTGACGAAATCTTCCGGTGGGCATCAATACATTCTAGCCGCAACTGATTACTTTTCTAAGTGGGCCGAAGCTGTGTCGTTGAGAGAAGTGAAGAAAGAGAATGTCGCTGATTTTATTCACATCAACATCATCTACAGATATGGGGTTCCGCGCTACATCATCACCGATAATGGGACGTCATTCAGCAACAGTCGTATCGATAAACTTTGTCAGAAGTTCGACTTCAAGGAAAGAAAGTCTTCTATGTACAACAACACAACTGCAAACGGACTTGCCGAAGCCTTCAACAAAACCTTGTGCAACTTGTTGAAGAAAGTGGTGTCTAAGTCGAAGCGGGATTGGCACGAGCGAATGAGTGAAGCACTATGGGCATATCGAACCAGTTTTAGAACACCCACGCAAGCTACTCCTTACTCCTTAGTGTACGGTGTTGAAGCAGTCGTTCCCCTTGAGAAACAAATTCCATCTCTAAGGATGGCAATACAAGAAGGTTTGACGTTGGAAGAAAATGCACGCTTGCGCCTTGCAGAGTTGGAAGCACTTGACGAGAGAAGACTTGAAGCTCAACAAAGACTCGAATGTTATCAAGCTCGCCTATCTAGAACATTCAATAAGAAAGTGAAGATGCATTCTTTCCAAGTTGGTGATTTGGTGCTTGCCATAAGAAGACACATCATAATCACTCATCATGTTGGGAATAAATTCTTGCCTAAGTGGGACGGTCAGCATATGGTAAAGGAAGTCTACACGAACGGCGCATACAAATTGATCTCGGAAGATGGTGTGATCATTGGTCCCATAAATGGGAAATTCCTCAAACGCTATTACGCGTAAATCAGAGTATGCTCCTTGACGCACGAGCCTAACTGCATGTTGCTCCTGGTCCGCATGAGGATAAACTCTGCACGACAACCACCAAAGATGATTATATGTGGTTAAACTGTCAACTTATCCCACAAAAGGTGTTTAAGTGGTTAAATAACATCCTACTGCGACTATGGTAGTAAAAAGTATACGTCCCTCCTGGCCCGCATGAGGTTAAACTGTGTACGGCGCCCCCCCAAAATCAAATCAAATTTCCCCTTTGAACTAAGTTTTGACTTGATCCTCTTTTTAAGAGGTACGTAGGCAGCTTAGAAATCTTTCTAAGTTCAGTCATAACTCAAAACCAACTTATCAAATTTGAAGCATGCAAGATGAAAAGAAGATTCATAAGTAAAGAAAAGTAACTCAAGATAATTTTATCAAGTTTGAAGCATGCAAGAGGATTCATAAGTAAAGAAGGAAAGACTCAAAAGCATGAAAGAAAGAACAAGTGTTGAAGATAAATAAATAAATTGATAAAGAAATTCATAGTCTCAACATCCAAAAAGAGAACAAGCAAACAAAATCGAAAGAAGTTCAACAAAAAATGTGGCTAAGATAAGCTAACTAAGGAGGCTAAGGTCTTCCAACTCCTTCAAACGCATCTCCAAGTCGAGCTTTGCATCCTTCAAATCCTTAGTCGTAGTCTCTTCCATCGAAAAAGTGTTAGTAATAACAGAAACTTGATTCTTAGCATCCAAAAGTTTCGCTTCAACACTTTCAAGTGGTGTTTGTTGCCGTTGCAGGGTCTTGTCCAACTTTGCTTCTCTCTTCTTCAACTTGTCGAGCTTGTCCCTAACAGTCTCCAAACTCGCCTTGGTGGTCTCAATTTCTAAACAACTCTCAACTTGCTCCGCCTCAATGTGTCGGAGTACGCCATTAGCTTCGGCTAGCTGTTTATCAAGAGCCTCTTTTGACGGTCCGTTGGCAGACTTCGATCTTGCTTTATCGTAGCGATTCTCCGTCGTGAAGAGAAGTGTTAGGAATGTCTCTACGGCGGCGGAGTCGAATTGAAAGAACCCCTTTATCTCGGCAAACACATAGTGCACTTCATCTTTCAAGGAAGAGAGCAAATCAACCGGAGTAACTACAAGCTTTTCCCGAAGATCCTTCCACGTGGCTAAGGCAAAATCCCGTTGGCGATCACGAAAGTACTTCTTCCCTTCAAACACTAAGGCCACGGGGCATGAGGCTCTTCCAAGACAGGAGGATCAACCATCTCCAAAGATTTTACCGATGTCGAAACTTCCCCTTCGCTATCATCATCAACAAGATCACTACCAAACACATCCGCAAACGCCTAAGAAAAAAAATAATAGTAAAAGAACAATTAATAAGCGACAAAGGAAATGATGCGTAGGCAAATGTCTAAGGAAAGAAAAGAAATCTTTTCACGTGAAGAAGGTTGGTTAACCGATCCTTTCACATGAACCGGAGACTTAACCATTTTCTTAGCCCTTTTCCAATGGCATTCGTTGCTTTCACTTTGACTTTCTTTCGAATGGTTAGAAACACTTCTTTTGTGATCCGATTTAGCAGATGGCTCCAATGCATGGGCTTGAGAAGAAACTTGCGGGCTATGAAAAACCTCTTGATCTCCATCAATTCGAGGGTTATCCCGACAATCACGATCAACAACTATCACTTCCTTTGACGGCACGTTAGCGGGCTTTGATTTGATCAAGTCAGAGACATGGACCTCAAGATAAGAACCGCTAACTCGACCCCACCATGCTCTATAATCTGATGTAGAGTGCATCTTGAGATTTGCAACCATCGTGGGAAAACACACTTTGGAAAGAGACTTGCTGGAAGTGAGGTGCCTTCAATAGTGAACTGCTTTCTCAAAAGTAGCCTCGCGAAAGGTATCAACCAACACTCCGGGATGATTTTGATAAAAACAAAATTAACGACCAAACCGATGTGGACTATAAGGCTCAACAAAAGCACGAGGTCCTTGCCGCCAAGTGAGGTAGTGTGAACGAAGACATATGAAGTAACACCAATAGAGACGTTGAGCAGTTCCACTGTCCACATAGGCAACGGGATCCGGATGAGGGAGAATATTACAAGCCCAAGAAACAAGCTCACCTTTATGAATCCGCTTGCGAGCATCTTCAGGACTATAGTGCTTCGCGCCATTCTCACCGGAGTATTGCACCATCATTGGTACGCGATGTTCATGGGCGGCCGAAAAATGCTTCTTGAAGTATTGAGCCAACCAAGTTTGGACAAATTGGTTCGAAAATGCTAAGTGAGTCTTGGATGGTTCCAGTCACTCCGAAAGATGATTCAAGCCTCGATAAATGCTCGCTAACACCGGGACTGCAAGGCCAACGGTCTTCGCCGAAGCCATTAAGCTCGCCATCTTGAAAGTGCTAGGCCTTATCAAATTTATCTCTCCTGTGGGGAAAACACACGTACAAAGCCAACAAGCAAGATGGGCAGCTAAGTACACCTCCTCTTGATGAAGCAGCTCAATACCAAGTGTCTTGAATGATGTTGACTCTGCGGCCGACCAAGGCTTGTGAGGCTCCAATGTACCGGAAGGGTTGTGAGTTGATTTGAGGCTCGAATTTCTCATTTGCTCGTTCCGGGTCGGAGGTCGAGGATAGTTGATGGACTTGCCGGACCAAAACCCGATCCATTGTTCAACCGTCTCCGTAGGCCCATCACCATGAAGGACATGATAAGCATGAAATAAACACTTACAACTCGATGGAGGGCATGAATCCCCAACTCCTTCGAACAGCTCCGGCGCCTCGGGCACCACTTCATCATAGAAAAGGCCGGTCAAGGGCAGTCTCGTCAACTCATAAATATCCCACAGCGATACCGATAGCTCTCCATGAGTAGTGAGTAAAGTGTTAGTGGATGGACACCATGCTTCACAAAAGGCCTTGATGATTTCGGAGTCCCAATCATACGTGAAGAGAGACAAAAAATGGAGTCATAGATGCGAGCTTCCTTGAGGGCGTAACGACATCGATCCAACACATCCTCCGTCCACTCCCAATAACTTTTGATGAAGCAAAACTCGCTGGAAAACTCCATAGGCCCCCTCCAAGATACTCTGTCCGGGTTCGTGATGATGCGGCGTCCCAAAGATGGTAAACAGAACACGTCCTCCATAAGCTTATGGTGAGCCGACCGTAGAGTCCATGCCTTCGTCGATCTAGTCAATTGAACTTCTTGCGACCAACGGTCTAAGTGCAACTCCTTGCTCAAGGACGGTTATGGCTTCGCAAAGTTACCAATGATGGGCTCCTCGATCCGCAAATGAGTCCTCTTCTCTAGAGGCTGGCGCTTATCATTGAGAATCACTAAATAACGAGCTCCGGAAGGTGTCGTAGTGTTTTTGAAATAAACCATGATGAAACCTACGATAAAAAAAAAGCAAATAATACATTAGTCGGAGATTAATTTGACAACAAATCAAAATATAATTGACTAAGTATTATTCTAAATTGGACTACTTTTTGGACTTAGTTCATAAATGAATAAATAATAAGTTAAAAGTCCAATAAAAAAAAATGAATGAAAGCCAAATTAGTTAATTAGTCAGAATTTGATTCAAGATTAATTTATTTATTAATAATTGTGAAGCCCAATATTAGGCCCAAAGAATAAGCCCAAGTTCTTATGCCTCCTTCTTCAACATATGTGAGTTCTCCCAAATTAGCTAACCCCATCCCAAAAAATTCACATCAGTAATGAAGATGCGTCGCTGAATTTACCTCCTCTTTTGCAGAAACCGCCAGTGCTTCTTCTCATCGCGTCGCACTCTCTCAATCCGGATCTCGCCGCTCCAAACTCTGACACTGCCACGCCCTCTTCACGCGTACCAGTGCACCGCCGCGAGCACCACCGCGCCTAATCTCCCCATCGCCGACAGGATCGTGCCTCATCGCTCTCTGCCGAAACTGCCTCCTTCGACGAACAGAATTACGCGACGTCTCCCTCTCCTCAGAGCGCACGCGGCCGAAAACCGACTCATTGCCGCTGCGCCTAACTCCCAATCGACGCACCGCCGCAACAGAACCTCCACGCGGTGCATTTCCTCCCTGCACAAGCCGCCTCGTCGCTACGAGCACCGCTGGAAGACACCACCATCAAGCCTCGTTGAAGAACCATCCACTGCACAAAACCGTCATCGCACCGCCACATCTCTTCGCCGCCCAACTCTCAGGAAACCATGCCTCAACATCGCCGCGAGCACCACCGCGCTCCACGATATCCAGTAGCCGTCGCACAACACTCGCGCGCTGCCTTCAAAACCGTCGCGACTCCAAACGCCCAAATCTGCCTTCCATCCGTCACTCTTCTCCAAATTGAGCAATCGTTCGCCCTCTGCTGCCTCGCGTCAACAGTCGCCATCCATCCCGTTGAGTGAAGACAGTCGCCGACACATGTACGAGCAGACGATATCAGTCTCCACCTCCAATCGAACCATCCGTTCCCTTGAGTGGAGACAGTCACCGACACATGTACGAGTCGACGACATAAGTCTCCACCTCCAATCGAACCATCCTTGCCTAGGACCGTAGCTTGACGTCCTCTCCGCCAAAAAAATTATAACCGCAAGGATGGCCGCCAAAACGATTTCTCCACACGCCAAACAAAAAGAAGGGAGGGATTGATAATTTACAACCGTAAGTCGAATTCCTCTCGGTCTCCTACAGTGTTGCTATAAACATAAAAAAGGAGAGAATTACCTACAAATTGCGAAAAGAAGAGAAAAAAGAACAGAAAAGAAAAGAGAATTGAAGGAAGTAAAACCACCTCCCCTGTTGCTACAAAAAAAAAAAACTGTTCTTCCCCTTGGAATGAAAGGTAAGTTGCTGCCTGAAGAACTATGCTCCTGAACGAATGAGTCTGTTGCCGAGAGTTATAACTCTATGCTCTGAGGATGAATAGTGAAAAGATAAACATGAGAAGGCTATATATAGGAATGGATGATGGTTGTAACCCTAGATAATCTAGGACTCAAATATTTGATATGATGAAGATTTACGAAGATATGCAAATATATGTATATATCCTGTATACACGAAAATCTTGGAACCTTCATGAAGATTTTTACGTGATTACATATATTGCATATGATTCACGATAAAAGGGATCGACCTTTTAAGCAAGTTAAGTCCCAAAAAAAAATTGGGCTTATTTATTCTGGATTCCATTCAATTAAACCCAAAAGACTCTACAAAGACGTAAAGAAAAATAATTTGGACTCAACCCAAATTAAAGAAAACCCAAACTTTCAAGTCAAGTGCAAAATACAAGTTGAAGTTTCTCACACGAGAATCGAGCTGAAGTTTCGCAATTCGTCCTTACCAAAAAAAAAATTCACGCGAACGAAATGCGAGGGGGCATTTTGTAGGCAATTAAAATTAATTGCCGAAAATAAAAATAACATGTAGAAATTACATGTTAAAATAATTTATTATTGGAAATTTAAATAAATTTAATTCCTAATTAATAAAATCAGTTGGACCTTAAAAAACCTAATAAATCAAAGTGGGCCTCAAAAGCCTAATAAATCAAAGTGAGCCTAAAGCCTAATAAATTGAATTGGTCCTTAAAAAGCCAAGTAAATTCAATTGGGCTTCTAAAATCCAATTAAATATTTTTGGGCCTCTAAAGTCCAATTAATTATTCTGGATTTTTAAAGTCATGAAGCCCAATCTTTACAAAGCCCAAGAAATCAGATCTTCATTAATATATTTGAAGATTGTTAAATCTAAGATATTTTGGGAATATTCCCAAATAATATCCAAATAATATCTTTTGGCCCATCAAATCTAGCCCACAAATCTAGAATTCTACACCTATAAATAGGGTCTCATTCTAGTCATTTTATTCACAACAAGGAGTCAAGAACATCAGAGCTTAGAGAGAAGCATCAAGATCCAAGACTTCGGGCATCTTCGAAGATTCAAAGGCATTCTTCACGATCTTCAAGAGCGTTCTTCGAGTTCTTCATCAAAAAAGGCATTTTGATGTGGGATCACGGCGCGAAGCCTCCGGTCAACGTTCTTCATCAATATCGGCATTCGATTAGAGAAACACGGCATGAAGCCCCTCCAATCAACGTCATCCATACGTCTTCATCGGCGATCAACACCACTCACCTACGATGACATCAACACAGAGAGTCCAAATGTGAAAACTCAACAAAGTTCTTCCATAAGGCAATATTAATTTGAAATAAGGCTTAACGCCCTCAAATTAATATCAACTTCAACATCAACTCCGGACTCAACTCCGATATATCAACAAAGTCCTTCCGACAAGGCAACATTAATTCGAAATAAGGCTCAACTCCCTCGAACTAATGCCCAACCCCAAAGTCAATCTCGGACTTAACTCCGAAAAATCTGCAAATCAAGTCAAGACCAAGTCAAGACTCGAAGAGAAGAATCAGAGGAATTCATAGAGATTGGACCCGAATCAACCGCACTGATCTTTAAATACAAACAATAAGCTTTGCAGTTTTCTTTTTCAGAATATTAATAAAAGAGTTTATAATATTTGTGGAGAAAATTCGCAGGTTACAAATATTAATCCGTTTCACCTATCCACCAGAATGACAGATGCTGGAAAACGTAGCCCAGTTCGCAGGGTCCAAAGTTCATAAGTAGCGCAGGGAAGTGGAAATTCGACAGCTCTGGGTCTCAGTGGCCCATCCACAGGTTAATGGACAAGTTAAAGTAACTAATAAAACTATTATGAACGGAATCAAGATGAAAAATTTTCTGAGGGGGAAGAGCACGGATTTTTTGCTCTCTGACCTCTGGTTTGAAAGAATAAGAAAATTTATCTTTAGAAATCAAGATGAAAATTTTTCTGAGGGGGAAGAGCACGAATTTTTTGCTCTCTGACCTCTGGTTTGAAAGAATAAGAAAATTTATCTTTAGAAATCAGGATGAAAATTTTTCTGAGGCGGAAGAGCACGAATTTTGTGCTCTCTGACCTCTGGTTTGAAAGAATTAGAAAATTTATCTTTCAAAATCAAGATGAAAATTTTTCTGAGGGGGAAGAGCACAATTTTTTTGTTCTCTGACCTCTTGTTTGAAAGAATTATAAAATTTATTTTTAGAAATCAAGATGAAAATTTTTCTGAGGGGGAAGTGCACGAATTTTTTGCTCTCTGATCTCTGGATTGAAAGAATTAGAAAATTTATCTTTAGAAATCAAGATGAAAATTTTACTGAGGGGGA